>JANIJG010021371.1:0-37937 GCA_024611175.1 Megaceryle torquata | reverse complement strand
TTTCTTTTCTTTTCTTTTCTTTTCTTTTCTTTTCTTTTCTTTTCTTTTCTTTTCTTTTCTTTTCTTTTCTTTTCTTGCGAGTTCTTCAAAAGAAGAGGGCCAACTGTACAGGAGTCTGCAACAAAGAGAACTGATGAAAGATAAAGAGTAAGAATTTTTTTTTTTTAAAGTAACCATTGCTTAATGGCTAATGTTGCAAAGCCCTCAGTGATAAAGAATGTGCCACTATGCTTCACTGTGTAAACATGAATTAAGCCTGAGTGCACATTATCTGTTAGCTGGAGACCGTGTATCTGGAGTTCATCATCTTTATACAAAAGAAATCCAGTTAATGCACTGCAAGAGTTCGAGAGGTCCAGTTCATGGGCTGCTTCACTGTGTGAAACACAGTACATTAAGCAGGAATGAAGGGCACTTTCAGATGAAGTGACGTCGCTGATGTAGATGCACCCACAATTCCCTGGCAAGAATTTTTTTTTTCTTCATGTATTAACAAGTTGTTTATGCTCTTTGTTTTCTCCCTGTAACACTGATTTGTCTTTTTGCACCTTTTAGAAAACTTCGGGGCTTTCATATAGTTGAATCAATATGTAAAGCACTGTAGTGGTATATTTGCAGTGGTATAAGATAGTGCAAAGATGAAGCAGAAGAGACTCAACATAACAAATTCAAAGTGCAGGACACTTAAGTTTAACCACCCTGGTTCAGAAGTAGTAGAAGTTGGTGTGTCCAATACCAAGCCCTAATCCTGGGCCCAGACAAGGGCTGAGACCTAAGTTGCACTACATTTAAATGCCTAAAAAAAGGGTAGTCTTACATCTCTAGCTGACGCCTATGCAGGGCAAGTTCTTTTAAATCTACACATAATTATACAAGAAAGGCCGTATCTGCCGTTGTCTTCTGACCATAATATTACCTTAACAATGAAAATAGACAGTTCATGTCTCCACAGAAATAAATTTACAAGATTTTATAGTATAATTTTTGCTTAGGAATTAATGGATATATTCTTCGTATGGTCATTCACAAGGAGATTTGAAAGTGTTTCTTGTTTGCAGTTCACTTGATAGTGAATGTTATTGGCCTTTAACAGCTTACCTATTGGGTCACAAGCATTGTGACTGCGGTTAGTCAGGGTGTCAGTTCACTGCTTCTAAAAGCATCAGTTCTGTTTACACATCTGTACGGGTATTTATATGTTGTCAAGTACTGACTTCTTAAATTTGCCCTTTTTTTTTTTTAAGAAAAAAACCCCAAACTTTTATGTGCATCCAAAAAACCTATTTAGACTTAACTACTGAATACTTGTTTCTAGGGTCATACGTGTTGAATGTGACCCATATGCATCCTGGCATGTACTAATCTATGTGTAATTTTCCAGACATTCTCTGCTGTATTCAGTGCACAGAAACTGGTGATGCACATTTATGAAATAATTGCCTTTGTTTTTATTGCTGAATATGTCACCTTTCCTGTAGGAAATTAAGAATATTTGATTTACAGTTATAGCCTCCTAATTTTCCTTGACAGTGCTCATGAATTTAATATCCAGTGCTTCACAAACTTGACAATCAAAAGAATTGATACATACATTGTTGCAGTTGCCAGATGCTGGGGAGGTCTTCAGTCAGCCATAGAACCAGCAGCACAGAGACAGCATAAAAAATCTTTTGCTCTTTACATTTAATCACAGTGAAGAACTGAGCACACGAGACCCCACAGGATTTTTATCTTTTCATCCATCAGCTTCAAAATGTTACAATTTCCCTTGCCAAGCTTCATTTCCTAAATTATTTGTCCCAGTTCCCTATGTTAATTTAAGGATTTATGGCAGACTGTTCTATGTTTGTGTTGGAATTGTGCACTCACATTCTGCTATTCCTTAGGACCTATCTTGTTTTCTGGGACATTGCAGTCAAATTTGGATCTTGAACTGTGGGAGGTGCTGGAACTGTGTGACTTAAAGGATTTTGTCCAGTCACTCCCAAAGAAACTCCTTCACAAGATTTCAGAAGGTGCTGAAAATCTCAGGTACATGAACAAGAAAGTGCTATTGCCGTTATTTTCTGGTACTGTAAAATTATGTGTTCCTTCTAGAGAATTTATGTCAGAAAATAAAAATTACGCTTCTCCCATCATTCTAAGTAGAATTATTCTTGGATTTCTTTGAGGTGGCCAGCTGATCACAACTGTATAAATCCTATGGCCCGTGTTGTATGGGAAGCCAAGGAAGAGGCTATTTTCAGCTAAAGTATTTGAGTATGTGTATATGAGTATTCCCACAGCAGAATGCTGTGGGAAACAGTGCCAAATGCCTTAGTGAAGTCCAGGTAGACAACATCCACCGTTCTTCCCGCATCCACTAGGCCTATAGTCCTAAAAGGACTCTAAGCTCTAGGAGACAAATACTGAAGGCAAATACTGACGAATGCTTTCAGCAGCAAAGGGGAAGGTCATAAATGGAGTGTACCAAGTATCAAATTTTTTTTGTCTGATCATTATCAGGAGGCAGCTTCTAGAAGGCATACACTACAGCTAACATATAGGAGTGTCCAAATTTTTACACTGGACATTATTAAAAACAGGTTTAGCATTCAATCTGGCTTATTCAGAGTCCCCATTATAACATGAATATAGACATTGAAGGCAAGACTAGGTTTATACTACAGAGTTCAGCCACAGCTGTTTAACAGTCACACCTTAACTATTATTAGTATGCTGAGCAAGAAGAAACCAAAATTTCCAAAACAGGGTGAACATATTTCACCAGTCTTTTCAGAAGTATAAAGTGTTGTTAAAGAGAGACAGAACAGATAGGCTCCATGGTAATCTCAGCTTTATATTGTTCTCCCCTTCTTCAGTGTCCTCACCTGACCTTTTCAAATGTATTTTTAACAGCGTTGAGCAGAGACAGCTGGTCCATCTGGCCCATGCTTTGCTGCGAAAGACAAAAATCCTGGTCCTAGATGAGGCAACAGCATCTGTTGACATGGATTCAGATAACCTGGTGTAGTCCACCATCAAAAGCGAGTTTTACAATTGCACAGTATTAACTATAGCCGACAGGTTACATACAGTCATGGATTCAGAGAGATAAGTTTTGGTAAGCCATTTTAAAAATAAATGGCTTCCTTCAAATGCAACAGTTTTCAGACTTGCTGGATTTTACACTTCAGCAATTTTTACCTTAGTATCTTTGTATCTGTACAATCCAAAGTATCATGAAACACTTAAGCATCAGTATTAATTACCAATAACTTGTTTTCTGTTTGCCCCTTATAATTATAGAATTAATTTAATAATTTTTTCCTGCTAAGGTACAGGTATAAGCTGCTATTAGGATCACTTAATTCCCTAGAATAAATTACTATATTGTAGCATTTTTACCAATTAAGCAAAAATGCCATTTTCAAAAGGTTGTTTTGTTTTGTTTCTTTAATATAGCTAGCTTTAGAAACCAATGAATTACCTAGTGCAATGGTATTTCTTCTAAACAAGAGTTCCCATTATCCATCTGTATTGGGAGTAGAAAATACAGTTGAGGAGATGATTTTTCTGCTGTAATCTTTCTGCTTTTTTATTGTAGAGTGCTTGTTCTGGATGCAGGAAGGATTCTAGAATATGATACACCACACAATTTGTTACAACAAAAAGGTGCCTTTTCTGAAATGGCTAGCATAAGAAGATAAAGAAAACTAATGAATGAATTCATAATGAAGATGAGAATTCCTTACTCCAGTAAACACCAGAGGGATATCTGGCACTCCACATATATATAGAATATTTTATATTCCATATAAAATAAGTAGCTTACTCAAAAGCTCCTCACAGCGTTGCTTTTTACTGCAACTACAGTCTGTATATATTGATCAGTTTTCCTGAAACAACTTTTGGAGTTTATACAAATCTCTTATTTTGATCATACTGGCACTGGAACAACATAATGAAGCAGTAATTTTCATGGCATGTTTTAACTGGTGCATTATTAAAGACTGATTGAAAAACAGATCTTGCTGTTTGCACACTATTTTTAATTAAAAAATCGTACTTAAAGAAGTTGTTCTGACATTATGTCCATTTAGTTAATACATTCTTATTATGACTGCAAATTCATTAAAAACAAACAAACAAACAAACAAACAAACAAACAAAAACAAAAAAAACCCACCAAAAAAACCTGCTTGTTGTGTAGACATACAGGCAGGTGTCACTTGGTGCTGATTTTTAGGACATCCATATGTGCATGTGTACTTTGGTAATTCTTGAGTTAATAAGATCACCATATCGAGTTAATTTTCCCTTTGTCCTCGTGATTTCTGAATAACTGAAAAAAATATTTCAAATAACTGAAATCACATCTTGTGTATCTAATTGAGCATTACAAAACCATATTGTGAAGGAATCCCAGAAAAAATTGAGTCAGGTGCAGCTATCTTTTTGCTAGTAGATTTTAATGCAAACCTTGGTTCTAATTACAGCAGCAGGACAGGTTATGTACATTTACTAGAAATGTCAGTTAAAAATGCCTATGCTTCTGTAGGCCATATAAAAATATTCATTTTTATTTTTATTACAGTTCCTAAAACTCTTCATATTTCATATCAACTCAACCAATGCAATCCTGTCTTTAAAAACTAAGAGCCTCATCAACTGCTTTAAAAAATAAAAATACCCAAAGTACAGGAATAAAGTTTCAAGCTACAGCCCTGTTATATTATTTTAATATTGACATCTGGTTCATCTCAAGTAGGAGCTTACTTCCTTACCTGATAGCAAGTAAACCATATTTACTGTTTTAGAAAGGTGGTAAGAAGTGATAAGTGCTCTCTGAAGAAAGTTCCTCAAAGATGTGATTCCACTGCAGTGAAGGTGAATGCTGTCTCTGTCCTTTCCTGAAGGTAAAAAGAATGCCTGTCTTCCTACACTACAGAGCACCATCTAGTTTAACTGGCTACAAACCAAAACTAAATATACGATTACTTGCACAAAACTATTAGAAGCATATGATTTCAGAGCAGCCTTGCCCAAGTAACTGTATCTTCTGAAAGTCCTGGAGAAACTGGTGTGACAGGATGTTTCTAAGGAGAGAGAACAGCTCTTTTTTTCATCTGCCAACAGTACCTTCCCAACAAAGCAGAACCTTCTCATACCAACCTTTAACTTCCGTGCAAGATTCAAAGTGCCACAGGCACTTCTGAGGCTCTGCTTCCCCCAACCATATCCCCTTATGCACCCTCACACTCCCCTCCAAACCCAACTTTACCTGGACATATTGCAGGAGGGACTGGAAAGGACTGATGTGAGAGTGCTGTTCCTAAACTGAATTTCAAGGTTTAGGCTTAAGGCTAGGGAAGGTAGACTTCAGTACCTCAGAGATCCACGTCATTTGCAAGGTTCAGAGAACATAACCTGATAACTGTCATCAGCATGTGGTAATTTTCACTTTTTAAAAAACTATTATTATTTGTGGGTAGAGGATTTTCTGTGCTTACTGTTGAGCTGACATAGCCTTACATTTCCAGACTACCTTCAGACAACAGGTAGGGAAAGCTGCAGACTGAATAATTGCAAAGTCTGACAGAAAACAATGGTGTCAGCAAAAGCAAAACAGCCATTCCTTCTCCTCCAGCAAGCTCTAGACCTCCCATACAGCTATACTTTGAAAAAGGAGGTGCAGTAGAGGCAGAAACAGCAGGATACACTCCTGCTATATTTTCATGCAGCAACAGCTTACCAAAGTAAACCATCTACCAGGCTTAGGGTAGGCAGGAAAAGACAATTTTGCTGTAAGAATGTCACCCAGGGTCTGCAACCTCTGCTTACACCCCAACGTCAAGAGACTCACTCTAAGAAACAAAGAGGCATCACTTGGCTGCCTCAAGTTCAGTATTAATTCAGGCTTTGCAGAACCCAACACAACCCACCAAACACAACATCACCAACTAACTCCCTTGACCAGGCAGACAAAGCCATGTCATTAGCCCTGCAGGCCAGCTCAATGCCCACCTTGCCTCTCCTGCACTTTCTCCCCAAACAGCAATATTCCTGTGCCTCCAGGGCATTTGCGGATCAGGTCCTAGTCTCATCCTCTAGAGCTGCTCATAGGCACCCACCACCTGTGAAAGGCCCAATATTGGCCACTAACTGCTGAGACTCCAAATAAGGTGCTTGGACCTGTTCTCAAAAGAGCCTTCTAACTGGGCAGGTGACCATCACTTGGTTGGAGATAGTATGAGACCCAGGTGTTCATACCTTTGAGGAGCTACTGCTTTAGCCTCCTTTTCCAGCTAGGTTGCTGGGATTAGGGAAAGGAAGGGTGGTACAGACAGAGTATTGGGGCAGAGTCTAAAGTGAGAATGAGACTCAGAAGGGCACTGGGACTCTCTTTTTTCTTTTCAAAGGTAGAATCATAGAACAGAACCTTCTCATGCTCTGATTCAACTTCCTCCAGCACAGCATTCAAAAATTCTATCTTCTCAGGTGCCATGTACCATAGCCCTGCTTACAGCCCTTGGTCTATGCTTTCCTGGTAGCATCACAAGAGGAAATGGAAAAAAGTCAAAGGGAAACCCCTCCTCTCCTTCACAGGAGAACACACAGTTCTGCGTTTTGCCAGCCATATGTGGATGGCTGTCTGCTGGAGAAAGGTTGGACTAGGCCTAGAGTTACCATTATGGCACCAGGGAAGCAAGAGGCGTGCAAATGCTCTGTAGCATTTTTTTCTGGCTGTGTTTCTGGGCAGAAGTTGCCCATGAAAACTGTATTGGGTTTAAAATGCAGGCCAAAAGGTTCTTTTATGGAACACCACCATCATTCAGGCTCTCTAGACATAGAATTGTCAAGGTTGGAAAAGACTTCCAACATCATCAAGTCCAACTTTGCACCCAACACCTCCATGACCACTAGACAATGTCCCACAGTGCCATATCTACATGTTTTTTGAATACCTGCAGGGATGGTAACTACCACCTCCCTGGCCAGCCTGTTCCAATGGTCAACTCCTTTTTCAGTAAAGAATTTCTTCCTAGTATCTAATCTGAGCTTCCCCTGGTGCAGCTTGTGGCTATCTCCTCTTCTCCTGTCATTAGTTACTAGGAAGAAGAGGCCAATACTGGCCTCACTACAACCTCCTTTCATGTAGCTCTAGAGAGCAGTAATGTCTCCTCTCAGCATCCTCTTCTTCAGGCTAAGCAATCCCAGCTCCATCGGCCTCTCATGTTCTCCCATCTCCTCACCAGCTTCATTGTCCTCCTGTGTAACCGCTCCAGCACCTCAGTGTCTTTCTTATACTGTAGTGCCCGAAACTGGACATTGTACTCAAGGCGTGATCTCACTCCTGCCAATTACAGGGGCTCAATCACTTCCTTCCTCTTGCTGGCTATGCCCTTTCTGATACAGGCCAGGATGCTGTTGGCCTTCCAGGCCACCTGAGCACACTTCTGGCTCAATTTCAGCTGGCTGTTCACCAACACCCCCAGGTCCCCTTCTGCTGAGCAGCTTTCCAGCCACTTATCCCCAGGTCTGTAGCGCTGCATGGAGTTGTTGCAACCCAAGAGCAGAACCTGGCCTTTTGCCTTATTAAACCTCATACCCTTGACCTCAGCCCATTGATTGAACGGGTCCAGATCTCTCTCTAGAACCTTCCTACCCTCAAACAGATCAACACTCCTGCTTACTTTTGTATTGTCTGTACTCAGTCCCCTCATCCAAATCATTGATAAACACCTTACACGTCCCAGCCTGAATCCCAAGATAACATACATTTAGAACCCCCCTCACAGCTAGAAATAACAAATGACAATTGGGAAGCTAGCAGGGCACACTTCCCTACCTGCAACTTTTCAAACATAATTTTCTCATATTCTGCATGAACCTCTTCCTAACCTTCACTCTGTATATGGTGGGAGCCCTTTGCCACATTCATCTTCCAGCTGTTGATCAATGAGGAAGGATTCATTCCTGTCCCTGATGCTGTGATGAAGCAGGCAGGGCACAAGGAGTGTGTGCCTGACAGGGGTGGGAACTGCTCCCACTCCCACCAGGAGCAATGAGTTCATTGTCACCCCCTTGGGCCAGGGTTTCCTCTTCCTCTTAGTGCTTCCTCCTTCCTCCCACCAAGCTGCATTTTTCTGCTCCGTTCCCTTCTCCCACCCCATAGTGCAACTTAAGAAAGGTTTTTTTTCCCCTTCCCCCCCTCTGCCACTTCCCAGAGGTCTGTTACTCCAGGGTACAGGAATCCCTTGAGAAGCTGCTGAGGAATTACAACCTCATCCTCTAACCTCCAAATAAATTTGAGAAAGACAGGGAAAGAGAGCCATGAGAATATTTCCCCAAGAAACTGAAACAAGACATGTCCAAGGGACAGAAACTGCTTTTATTAAAAACTTTCTAAAAGATTATTTATAAAATGCATTTAGTCTTCTGCACTTGGAAACAATTCAGAAACATACAATTTGTGAGGCAGCTTTTGCTTTAAGAGTTTAAACTAGCAAAACAAGCTCAAGCTGTATAAATTTGTTACAGACCCAACACCACAGGCAACCATAGTCAGATTTTAAGGATTGTTTGTAGAAAGATTTCAGCCTTCAAGTATCAATTTGTTTAAAGAGAGACTTTGGGTAAGCAGCCACTTAGCACAGTGAACTCATCTTTAAAATTCCATTGCTTCTGCCAAAAATACAGCACTAAAATAAAAAGATTAAAAATAAATAACTTTTCTAAGTTCTGAAGTCAAGTTATTTAATAAATAAGGATGCAAGGAGATATCTAATGTACAGTAACTTCTCTACTCAAAAATACAGAAATCTAAATATCCCTTGGCGACTTTTTTCTTTTTCCCCCTCAAGTAAACAAGTCACCCTTCCCTTACAAATCCCAGACTAACACTGAAGGAGACAACTCCTCCACAGTGAAGGAGCATGCAAAAGGAAAAGTACTTTATTTGCATTGAGAGTTTAACAGTTTAAAGTTGCTTCCCACACTCTTACCTACCTTGTCCTAAAAATGGAAAGAAATTGTTTATAGTTTAGCTTCACTGTGATGGGGTTATATTTTTATACAGGTCTGCTCATTTTATACAGTGCAGTAAAAAAAGTGAATCCTAAAATGTTAGGGGTTAGAAGGGACTTCTGGAGATCATTGAATCCAACCCCCCTGCCAGCACAAGAACACCCAGGGCAGGCCACACAGGAACTGATCAAGGCAGGTCTTGAAAGTCTCTAGAGGAGACTCCACAACCTCCCTCAGCAGCCTGTTCCAGTGTCTGTCACTCACAGTGAAAAAAAAAGTTCTTCCTCATGTTGAGGTGGAACTTCCTATGTTTTACCTTGCTACCGTTACCTCTTGTCCGACCACAGGGCACCACTGAAAAGAGACTAAAGACCTACTGTGTAACCTTGAGATGAATTGACATCAGGACAGAAGGAAAGGCCACCATGACTCCAGAGACATGGGAATATATGTTAAATACATATATCTGCAAAGCAAAGGCCCCAAATAGCAACTGTGTACAAGAACTGTACTGTATATTGGCATTCATCCATGATTCTGCTGAAGAGGCACTTCTTCAAGAGAGGAGTTTTAGTAACTGGAAGATTCATAGAGACTTTGACAGGGTCACTTTCAAAGAGGTACAAAGGAAAAAAAAAAAACCACAACAAAAACACACACACCTCCCACACAAAACCAAAACCACTTTGATTTTCAACTCAGGGAAATTAAGCAGATAGCAGTATTTTGAGAATCCTCTGTGAAGTTAAACAATGTTGATGGAAGAGTTGTGTGCAACTGTGATTAAGTTTAAGAGGTTTTTAATTGGATTACTTCAAAGATATGTTTAGACAATTGCTATCATAGAGATGAAACAGCACAACTGATTTATGGCACTGCCATAAATCAAGCTTACTGCCAGGAAAATAATAAGCCTACTTTAATATAGTCATAGGTTAAGCAATAAATCTAAGCCCCACATTTTATCTTGGCAAGCTTAATATAAACAAAATTATTCTGGAGAATACAAGAAAATACTTAGAACCACCTGTTACTAGAGCTTACCTGATTAAGACTGGGTTGATGGATACTGAAGCCAGTCTTAACTGAAAGAAGTGTTTCCACTGTGAAAGTTCGACGCAGGTAAAAGAATTTAACCAGCCTTTAAGTACCAATTCAACCTTTTTTTTTTTTCCCCCCTTCAGATCATTAGGTTTTTCTCCTCATTTATTTGCTAGATAGCTGGGTAGCAAACTATTTGCTCAAAATAAGTGCTACCTCAAAGCTTCTTCAAAGAGGTGCTACCTCAAATCCTGAGTTACACACACTACTTCCCTTTCCAAAAGAACAGCTACAGTCTCTGATCTTTGTTCAAGTCTAGAGTGAGGAAATTATAAAACTTAAACCAGAGATACAAGCTAAAAAGTACAATACAGTTGGGTGAATTTTCATTTACTAGGACTACAGGAACTAGACGTCCCACACTTTCTCCCAAAGATCAGCACAGCTTGGGGTACTCCAGGGGAAAGATGTCAGACACTTGCCAAAGCACAACAGTGAAATTTGTGTTGGTCATATTCAAAAGAAGATATACAGGTGTGGCTTTAAGATATGTAGAATTACTGCAATTTTCAAATAAGGCGGGAGGAGGTATCAGTAGTTGGCGATACGCCTTTGTTCTCTGTGGAGAACATCAGTGGTACAGCAGCAGCACCCGTATGTTAACCATCAACACCAGATCAGGAAGTAAGCCCTTGGAGACACACTACATAACTCTACATTAGCAAGAGCTAAGTTTCTTAATAGGGTTTGGCTGAAACATGAGACAATTTGCCATATAGCCTCAGTAATACCGTATGCTGTTATGAACAGCAGAAGAATCAAGTGAATGCATGTCTCATTCAAGCTGCAACATGCGTTTTAGGAAGGTGCTCAAATGCTGAAAAGACTCAATTTAATAAATAAATTTAAGCTCAACGCTGCTAGTGCTATGTGCGTTAACACTGCTTCTTCACAGTCTTTCAAAGTAAATATATTGGACCTAGGAATACCTACAGTACCATACCACATGATTTCTAACCTTTGGTCACACTCCTTTTATATTTTAAACATACATCTCTTCAGAATTTGCTAATAAAATTTAGCAAGAAAACACGGGTGTGTCATCACTAGCATTTTCATCCAATATGCAATCTACAAGCAAATACAGAACACTTCCAAACCTTAAAGAGCACTCGTACCTTTAAAGTAACATCTAACTTTAATATAGGTAGGCATCCAGTAACACCTAACCAGAATAGTTAAAAAGTTACTATCGTACAGCTAGGATTAGGGTCCTCTGCCAGCCAGATAAGTATGCACCATCAGAGTACACTTCCGGAGAGACAGAATGTAATGAGGAAGAGTTTCTTTTCAGTTAAAATTAGTCTTCTGTAAATGCTTATTAGGAATTTCTATGGCACTGACTTGAAGTGGCCAGGACCCACCAACAATTCCTGCTTGGATAGCTACACCCATTACAACTGCCAGATCAGGATCCACAGAGGTGTTAGGTTCCTTTCCAAAGAAGTCCTGAATAACTCTGCGTATCTGAGGAATCCGGGTGGAGCCTCCAACTAACACAATTTCATCGACTTCTCCTTTGCGTAGGTGGCCTTCCTTCAACACTTGTTCAATGGGCACAAGGATCTTCTCAAAAAGGTCCTCATTTAACATCTCAAATAGCTTCCTAGAGATTTCCATTTCAAACACAACTTGGACAAAGTTCTCTACTTCTGAAGCATCTTTGAGATTTTTCAGGTCTTTTGCTTTTGGTGAAGGCTTTTTTAAATCATTGTTTGTTTTTACGTCACTTTCTGAAAGTTCTTTTGTAAGCTTCCTTTCTGGCATAGTCAACAACACCCTTAGTGTAGCTGCCTCATGAACAGTCAGATTTAATTTAACTGCTTCCACAGCCTGTCGGAGGCGATGTATTTCTTCTTTTCTTGTTGGCAGAGAACCATACATTTGATGGAGCTGATCATATAAGTACTGCATCAATCTCTGATTAAAATCTTGTCCTCCAAGTTTGTTGATACCTGAAACATCAGAAGGCATCAGACACATGCCCTTCAAGGCTTCTGAAAGCAGCATGCATCTTCTTTTACAGGGAGATGGTGCACAAGGACCAGAGCAATGATATTAAGACCATAAGCATAGCACAAGAGCTCACAGACCTGTGCTAATAGATGTCATTCTTGTCCACCGAAGAATGCACAGCAGATACTAATATCCAGATTTTTTTATTTAGCAACTATTATAGAAACCCAATCCCCCACCCCAATGGAACAACCCCACTGCATTGTAACAGGAAAAAAAAGCAGCAGTGGTGAAATCAGAGGTATCTTTTTTGTAGAAGGAAACATGTAACAATTTCTAGCTGGAACCCTGTAACCAAATCTCTCACAGCAAATTGTTTTTCCAGATAAAACTCTCAGTTTCAAATGTGTGCCCAGAATGTTTGGGTTTTTTTTTCTTAGCCCTTCTTAGCTCTATTAGGATTATTGTTTTAACAGTTTCAAGTTATTCAATGTCTTCATGCCCTCACACAAAAACTACAGGCCACTGAAGCTTATTCATATACCTTGATGAAAGCCAAAGAAAATGATGAAATGCAAGCAGTGAACTTCAAGATCTATTAAGAGGTGTATCTTATATTAGCCTTCAGTGAGAAAAAAGTACAATATATAACCAGTGTCTACTGAAAGATTATTCTTAAACCATGTTTTCAAAAACTTTCACACAATTGTTCTTGCTTTTGATTTGAGTTAAAAAAATAGCCTGCAGAACAGTTTCTACTGTTTCGACTGAAAACAGGAATTCACTTAAGTGAACTTCTAAGTAAATCAGAATGAACCTGCTGGATGTTTTTTGCTGTTCTACCCTTACTGAACTGGGCAGCAGCTCACATCAAAACCTGTTCTCTAAAGGTAACGCAGGCAATTAGTGCTGCATCTCAGACCTGTCTGAGGCCAGATCACATGACAAACAGTTGCACATTCAGGACAGTTTTCCTAAATGTTGCTTCCAGGTCTCATTGCCAAGTGATGAATCACTCTAGCACATACATAACCCAGAAGTAAGTTCTGTGTTAACAGCATGTGCATTGCCAAACCCCCCCAGCCAAGCTGGAGCCAAATACAACTTGAGGATGCTCTAAAGCACTGGTGAATGGTTTAACAAGTATTTCCAGCTTGGACAAAGGTAATAGAAACCATCTGTAACACACCCTGTCTCCAAAAGTCCAAAGGAGCTGTAATAGACACCTGCATTTCACTAGTGGGCACGAAAATTAGCAGCCACAATAAAAACAAAACCACAACTTATTCCCTTGAGTCAGACCAAACCTGTGAATTTATCTTAATTGTTGAAAAGAGTCACAAACCTAATTTTGCCTGAAAGGCAGCTGAGAACACATTCAGAGGACGCTGTGACAAGACTGGCATGTTTTGAAAAGCCCCTCTAATGGTGACTTTAGGTGCACCTTTCCCTCTGTTCCTTGAGAAAGCAGAGCATTTTTCTCACCTGCCATGGCTCGTGTAAGGAACATCCCTCCCTGCTTGTTCAACAGGGACACATCCAAAGTTCCTCCACCCAAATCCACCACCAGAACATTAAACACATCAGCTTTGTGGAGTCCATAAGCCATAGCTGCAGCTGTGGGTTCATTGATTACTCGCAAAATGTTTAGCCCTACAAAACAAAGATACCAAGAAATGGTCAGGTAAACTTCAGACAAGCACAATTCTCACAACATAATGACATTTACCATTAACTGGTGGGTTTTTGCTTGGTTGGTTTTGGTGTTGTTTTTTTTTTAAGCAAACTTACATTAAGTGTCAGAGATAAAGCAAATAGTTTTCTAAGTAGTGATACTTAATGAACTCTTTTCCTTATTTAAGCCTAAAGTAGCACTACTTCAGCATTAGGGAGAAGTCACGACCCATCATTTGCCGAAACACATTTCTTCCAGAGAAACTTTGCTAAGGAGACTTATGTTACATGTTCGATTTCCGTTGAAATTGCCCAAAAATGCTGTGTGCAGTCTCTTTATTTGGACATTACCAAAGAGAACATTTTTCCCTAATGTAAAACTTACTACTTCTAGCTATCTATGCTTACATTAGTCAGCTGCACCTGTGGGTACCCAAATGTTCTCTGCTGTTCCTCACAATTGTTAAAGGTCTGTTAAAAAAACCCACAACAAAAAAAAAAATCTAAGATTCTCTTATCACTGATTCATTTCTGTATCCTCCCCAAAGATTCTATTGTTATCAAATAGCTCTGAAAGTTTCATAGGAAAATGCTGGAATGAAAAGACATCACCTGCAAGGTCAGCTGCCTTAATGGTAGAATTCCTTTGTCTTTCATCAAACTCTGCTGGGACAGAGATGACTGCTTTTGAAATGGGCATGCCAAGATAGTTCTCTGCCATTCGCTTCAATTTCAGTAGCAGCTGAGAGCCAATATGCTCTGGAGTGATGCGAAAAGTTCCATTCATCATCACAGAAAATTCAGCTGATCCATTGTTGTTGAAAATCTAGGAGGAAAAAGCAACACAACCCACAGGTGAGCAGTCTTTTTGTTATGCTCTCCCATCCTGCTGCTGTCAAATTTTTATTTGCATATAGTCTCTTTGTTCTGCAAAAATATGAATGTGCTTTTGACACCTCCTCATTCACTAATTCCTTGACTATTAGTAGTATGCAAAACATGCCACTTAAAGGGTCCAGATATACCCAAAATAGTGACACCCACTGTGCCCAGGTAAGACACATTAACATACTAAAAAAAAAAACCACTAAAGACCTAGCAACTTCAAAAAAAGTTTAAAAAGTAAAAGTAATGTTTTTTAATCATTAGGTTTGCTGATGACAGCAAGCTGAATGGTGCATTTGACATGCCAGAGGGACAGGATGTCATCTAGGGGGACCTGGACAAGGTGGAGAAGTGGGCCCAGGTGAACCTCATGAGGTTCAACAAGAGCAAGTGCAGGGTCCTGCACCTGGGTCAGGACAATCCTCATTATCAATTCAAGCTGGGGGAGGTGACAGAAAGCAGCCCTGTGGAAAAGGACTTGGTGGTTCTGGTGGAATAAAAGCTGGACATGAGCCAAGAGTGTGCACTTGCAGCCTGGGCTGCATCAAAAGCAGCATAACCAGCAGATCAAGAGAGGTGATTCTGCCACTCTGCTCTGGTGAGACCTCACTTGGAGTACTGTGTCCAGCTCTGGAGCCCTCAACACACTAAGGATATGGACCAGATGGAGCAGGCCCAGCAGAGGGCCACAAAAATGATCAGAGGGCTGGAACACCTCTTCTATGAGGACAGGCTGAGAGTTGGGGTTGTTCAGCCTGGAGAAGAGATGGCTCCGGGGAGACCTTAAAGCAGCCTTACAGTGCCTGAAGCTGGGGAGGGGCTGTTTACAAGGGCATGTAGCAATAGGGCAAGAGGGAATGCAAATACAGCACTATGCTAAATTAATATGTGTTTGGTTTTTTTTTTAAAGCAGCTTTCAAGATCTGCTGCTGATCAAGTACACACAAGAAAAATGCCATAGGGAAAAACTGCCTGGGACAAAGAAGATGGGGACTCCCATGTTTTGGTTTTTTTTTTTTTAATCTCAGGGGGGAAAAAAAAAATGTATCAGCAAAGCACAGTTAAAATTTCAAGCTGAAACTTATACCTTAAGAGAAGGGGCTGGAAGGTTACCCAAAACCACATTTCACAGTAGAGGATAGGGTCCTCTAGAAAATCACCATCAGCTCTCATGCCAAGGTATGCAACTTCCACAACCACTTGCTCCTCCTCCCCTCTCTGGATACCTCTTACGGTTTTTGAGCATATCAAATTTAGCTGAATGACTCCATAGCAGACAAGCTGGTCACCTTCTACATATTTCAAGCATCCTATAGCTTACTGCCTCAGGCAAACTGAAAAAGATTGCTACTTACCTTAAAGGGATACCTGCTACTTTCACTTTTCAGCTCTTCTGAAGTGAAGATTTTCCCAATAAACCTTTTTGCATCATATATGGTGTTCTGAGGATTTGAATCAGCCAGTTCTAGGCCATCATATCCTACATACACATCTCTGTCTGTGAAAGAGACTATACTTGGTATGCTGTTGTGCCCATTTTCATCTGCAATAACCTTCACCTGCCCTGTTCCAGGAAGAAAGACACCGACAGAGCAGTAAGTCGTGCCAAGGTCAATCCCAATGACTTTTGGTGTAGGCATTGGCAGATATTGCTGTGCTAGATAACCAGCTAACAAGAGAGCCAGAATAGCCGAACCTGAAACACAATTTTTTTTAAAAAATAGGGTTAGGGAAACTACTGCTGCAAGCTTAAAAGTCAATGCAAATTACAAGGTATTATACATTACACCTTAAGCGGTTTTATTTCACATTCTGAAGCCTGTTCGGCTACCTAATTAGTTTTTGAGTTCTTCAAAGTTCACCAACAAGTTAAGGCCTTTTAATTTAACAAAGAAGTGGTAAAGAGATTCGAAAATCTTACGTGTTAAATACTAAACTGATTTAAAAAGCCAAAAATATCACCACCCTGTAATAACTATTTTTGTCTCTTCAAGGTACTTCAAAAATATAGTCTAATTATGATATTTGGGGCAATGCCTATGAATGCACCTAAGGGACATCTAGTTAATGAGGCTACACAAAATCACAGTAAAATGACAAACTCCCAATTCAAACATCTTCCCCAAATTCAGTGGAAGTCAAAAAATAAGGAGAAGCAAAACCACACTAATTCGGCCTATTTCAGACATAGCTCCCAAAGCTTATCTTCCTGCATCTCTGAATCTTTTATATGTCCTGAAATCAAGAGGTAGACTTATCAAGAGGTAGTTTAAGTGCAGAGTAAAGTTATTTCTTTTTTATTTTCTTTTGTAAATAGCTTGCATATAATTAAGAGACAAAACAAGAAACCTAAAAATCTAACAAACACCAATGCCTCAGAGGAGACTAAAAAAAACACTAGCAAACAAAAAATCTGAAGATAAAATTTAAATACTTTAAAGTTCAGAGAGGGAATAAACTCCTTTCCCGGCAGGAAAGGGTGGTCACAGCTGTGTTTCAAACAGACCAGGGAGAAAGAACCGGTACGCTTTTGACGGGAGTCTTCCAAGGCATTTCTTAGCAATTCTCCACTGAGCACTTCGGCTTTCCCGAGGAGCACAGCGAAGACGCCATAGGAAGTCGTGCTATCCTGAGAAGCCCCTCTGGGACGGTAACGCTGGCCGAAAGCCCCAGAAAACCAGAGTGCGCTCAGCGCCCACCGCCTAAGGCAGGGTGACAAGCCGTGCCTGGGCCCAGACAGAAGAAGGTCGCCACAGGCGGGGCCGGGGCTCCCCACCACTCCGCCGGCCCCGCCGCCGCCCGCCCGGCACCATCCCCTCAGCAGCCCTACAGCCCCCGCCCGCTCTCACCCAGCACCGCCATCTGCCCGGCCATCGCTGCCCGCCGGCTCCTGTACCGCCCGCCAACGCCGACTGATGACGACTCCTTCCGGACCGCACCGCGCAGCATACTGGGACTGGTAGTACGGGCGTCCCGTCCGCCCTACTCTCGCTGGACTACCGCAGTGGGACGGAAAAACTACAACACGCAGGGTGCCCAGGGGGAAGCTATTTCCGGCTGACACAGACCAATGGGCTAAGGGCAGCGTCAGTCGGCAGCAGGGGATAGGAGGAGCAGGTAGTGAGGAAGGAGGCGTGGCACCCTCTCCAGCGCATGCGCTAATTGAGGTCGGCCGCGTCGCGGTGCCCGCTGGGAGCAGTAGTTCTGTCGGTGGCTGCACGGCACTCACTGGTCGGGGCCATTGTCGCTGGGTGGGATTCGCCAGGCTCCGCGGCAGCGGCCTGGTGCCTCGGGCGGCAACGGCGCCTAGCTTCCCGCCCGCCCCGAGCGCCCTCCTTTCCTGGGGCACGGGCAGGCCGCGGGGCCGGACCGGGGCCTAGCGCGGGGGCCAGGCCCGCGCAACCGCTGCCCCAGCAGCCTCCTGCCGGCGTGAGGCGTTAGAGACCGTGGATCTGGCCGCGCCAGATCGGCACACTTTGCAGCTCTTAGGCCTGTAGAGATAATGACAACAACTGTGATTTCTTTTTTTGTGTTGTTACTAGCAAAGGGGTATTCACCTAACACATATGAAACTGAAGCAGAGTACTCGTGTTTCATCTGCTCTCACGCTGTCTCTGGAGAGAGCATCAGGGTCTCCTGCGCTGAGGTTGCACTTACCCTTTTAGAAACATTTAGCCTCCCCTCCCTGAAGTGCTCTGATGCGTTTTTGCAACATAACCGTGTTCTTTGAATGTAATGGTTCAACAGCGAGACAGTCGTGGCAGCTTTGACCTCTTTGTTATCAATGGTGAGGTCAGATTTCCTTCTTGCCTGTCTTTTAGCCAAGTAAGGTGAATGCAGGTGACACCTGCCTCTCAAATGCATCCTGAAGGAGCAGAAGTAGTAAGTACAATGCGGGTTTCCTTCTTGACTGCTATCTGTCTGCTAAGCTTTGTTCTCTTAAGGAGGAATGGATTTTCAGGTTTCTGCAGATCAGGTTTTTATTTCAGGCAGAAATTAACTATGAGCATCTGAGGTTTACTTAATGAATTTTAGGATAGATGTTTTTAGATAGAATTAGCTATTAATTTATTTAGATAGAATTTAGGTAGTAGAATAGCTATAAATTAATAGCTAGTAACAAATAGCATAATAGAAGAAAAGTTGGGCTAAGTTCTATTTCAGTTACCAAATCTAGCACTGCTATTTCTTCTAAGTGATGGAAAGACGCATAACCCAAAAGTAATTCCCACCAGCTTACTTCTTCTAAGCTGCAAAATAGCAGCACCACTTTAACTAGGAAAAATGAATGCATCTTCCATGTATTGTTAGTATAGTGATGTGCTTCACTGTCTGCATGAGAAGGTGGAAACTCCATGGTAAGGGAAGAGAAGGTTAAGCCATTCAAGTCTTAATGACTCATGATCTTACTGTTTTCTAATTACATATCTAACTAATTTATTTTCCATTCATCAGAGTTCAGTACTTTAATTATGGTCTTTGAAGTGGCACCATTGTAACTGTAGTTAAGTTATTCGAGTGGGGGGAAACTTGTTTACAGTATTTCTTTACTCATTTAACTCAAGCACAGATATTCCTATTTTATGCAGTTGTCGGTGGATGGTGAGCAGAAAAAGATTTGGGCATGCAATTGAACTCCTTATTTGGTATTTGATAGCAACTGGATGCTTTAATACATAAGGAGCATCTGAAATGTCACACTGCAGAACACAGATACATGGAGATGCTTTTGAAAAATACTGATACAAAATCTCATATCAGAGATTTCATCCTTTTTTAAAGCATAGGCCAGGCTTAGCTTGTCATCCTGGGAGTTAAAACTCTGAAAGACTTTGGGATCACTGAAGGACGGGATCCAAATGCCCTTTCCTATATAGCTTCTATTCTATTTCTTCAAAACAAAGCTGCATCATGAATTCAGTGTATCATCAAGGCCTCCCCACCTGACTCTGACTCCCTGGAGGCCTGGCTGTTCCCTGCAGAATTATACAGCACAGGCCACCTGCCTGGGAGTCAAATCAAGGAGAGCATCTCAGCAGGCTTTCTGTCCTGCAGCAAAGGTATATCATGCCAGAAACTCCTTCAGAAGCCACCTTCCTCCTTGTAGCTGTTTTCTGGGTTTTGTGTACTTTGAAGGCTGGATCCACCCTATGTACTCTAGTTGCTTGAAGGCAGCATTTGATCTTCAGCACCCATGCTCAGACAAAGTCCAGAAGTGCCTGATTTTTTTCCCCATGTCTTCTGCATGGCCTATCAGGACCTGCTCATGGATACTTCTGGATGCTGCACAGAGACACCTGACTTCTCATTCATCTGCAAAATTGACAGAACCAATGCTAGTGAGCTTGCCCTTGTTTTTGTGAGCATTACTAGAGGATCGTCTGCATCAGTTTCTTTTACCTACCTTTGCAGAGCTCTCATCCAGGACGGTGACTTGTTTCCATCTTTTTTCCCTTATCTGGGGGGGTGCTACACCCATGAGCAAGTTGTTCCGGAACAGAAGGGAACATTCAGTGTTACTGGAGAAAATTGCTTGATTTTGCACAGAAATATGTTCATTGGTCAATAGAGGTATCAGCTTGTTTCACTGGGAGGGGAAAGCTAGGGGTAGCTCCTGCCCCATACACTCTCCGGTGGGGAATATGTAGGCATGGTTAGGGGCAGACACTGGAAGGTGGGTTTTCCAGTCTTTTGGTCTTTTCCTGAAATGACATGTTTTAGACACTTCCTTGGCATGGAAGGCAAGGTGTGTGCCACCCTCACCTGTGGGTGGGCAATGCAAGGTCAGAGCCATAGAACTGCTTTTAAAAAGCCCATTACTGTGATAGAACTTCACTGGCTGTAGCTGAATATGGAAGGGTAAGCAAGGTGCTGTGGTGACCTGGGCTACTAGGACTGACCAGCTTCTGGTATCTTTGCTGGTATGGATATCTAGGCTGTGCTGGGCCCTCAACACTTGCCTGCTGCTGACTTGAGAGGAAGGTGAGCATGCAGCTAACTCCCTCCGAGGGTCTGGGCCAAGTGCTTGCTTGTTGTTATTAGTGCATCTATTCACTCTGGTAGTAAGCTGTTTATAGCATTTCAAAAGTTTGCGGGGATTAATTTCCTTCAAGGGGCTGTTGTTTTCCCTCGGTGCTTTGATAGGTGGAGGTAAACATGTTATTCTCTGCAAGTGGCTAGAGGGAGAGAGCTGTTCTTACAATGTAAGAGCAGAGGCTGGTATTAAAACAGTCTCCCATCAGATGTTAACTGGTGTCTGCAGGAAAAAACCTGCTACACTGGGGAGTATTGCTTAAACTGTAGACCTGTGGTGTGCTAAGCACAGTTCAAGCATTTGGTGTGCATGGAATCAAATACAGCTTGTCTTCATTTGTAGAATGCTCTGCATCAGTTGTATCCCCACACTTGGAGAAAAGGGAATTGAATTTGCCAAGCATCCTCTTATGCGATCATATGAAACAGGGCTTCCTCTTTAGGGTGGACTCAGTGAGTACTTTCTGTGTCTCAGTAATTTTCAAGCCAGTGTCAAAAACTGAAACACAAGGTGCCAAGATATAGTCAAAACATAGTATGATCCCAGCAACACAGTGTAATCAAACTGTGTTTTCCCACCATGAAAGGGGAGAGGGATTTGGATCCACTGCTTAGGTGAAGGTGTGGTTTAGTTGACATCTCTGTGAGAAGGGAGGCAAATTATTTAGATGCTAATATTTGAAGCCTCATTTGCAGTTTTTAACTTAGGTAAAAGTAGGTTCTTAGCCTTAGTTTAATCATGTTGTCAGAATTACAGAGAACTTCACTGATAGTTCCTTTCTTTAATTAAAGCATTGATCTTCTCCTGCTGTATACAGTTGGGAAAGGGAAGGATCTCACTAGTGCCCAGTCTTTCTCTGACAGACAGTTCAATGTCAGGCAGCTGGAAGAGAAGTATAACCTTCAGTTTAGAAGCAAAAGTTTCCATTTAAATTCTAGCATATAGCTTGAAGATTTCTGTCTCAACATCAACTGGCTGAGTGGCCATCACCAGGCAGGTGTGCACTGAATTCGCCATTAGCCAGAAACCTGCTCCCCAGCCAGAGGCAGCAGGAGCAGCTTGGGGCTGCTCTGAGGAATTGTGACCCCAGAGAGCTGGACTACAAGATGCGAGACAAGAGTGAGAAGCTTCCAGCAGATGTCTCTGCCATGCAGTGTTGCTTCCCCAGGCCGCTTTCAGTGTTTGACAGATACCTGCAGATTCATCTAAAGCATATTAACCTTTTGTAATCGTTATCCAAATTCTTGTAAAGGCGTAAGTCATGAAAATGGTGCCTCATTTTTCATTGCAGTTTATTTAATCCCCATTAACAGTCCCATTTCACTGAACCCTCATGAAATAATTTTGAGGTTACCAATGGAATTATCATTTCCTCTTTCATGAATACAGTTCCAGTGATAACAGTGTAACATAACCCCATAGATGTCTGGGGAAAACAGTCTGGAAGAGAAATGAGATTTTCACAGGTCTCTCTCCCACTTTGCTGCTTGAATCTCACTTGGTCTGCATGCTGATACAGCCTGCTGTGGTGTGGAAAAAAAACATAAAACAGAGATGTTTACTGAAAAGATAAAGCAGGTTCAGCACTTACTGGTCTGGTAACTGAGAGTTCCTCTTCCTGCTTCACCATGGTGCCAGTTTGGGCAGGTGTTGCAAGGCCAACAGCTGAACATCAGCTGTTGGATTGACTGAATTCTCCTCAGCCACTGGCAGCCTGGGTTAGCAGAGATGAATCGTGGCTTGGCTTGGATTCGTGTTCATGTCTGGAGCACATCATCCACCTTCTGCTCAGCCTGGGTGTCCTGGGTTAAAGCAGGGAGACTGACACCACAGGAACATCAGGGGTGGCAGGAGAAAGATGTGACTGGGAGTCTCATCATCTGTATGAATCATGATAGTGATAATGATAATGAACAAGAGTCCCAGAAGTCTCCCAGGAGGCCATTTTCTCATTCACATTGTTGCTGTGTATGTGAAATCCATACAGATGTCACTCAGGCTTGTCAATTTTATGTTAGGAATGAGAACAAAAGGATAAACAGAAGAATCCACTCCAAGATAGCTGCTTTAACAGTGAGCTCCCCAGGCAAAGAGGTTTTACAGTATATGTGGATAGAAAATTCCTGGTTTCTTTTTGTCTGGTACTGAAGTTAAAGTCTCAGAATATCTATTTTATGATTGCTCTTTTCCAAAGGTATCACCCAAAGTACATCAGTGGGTTTATACACTGGATAAGAACTTTGGGGCCTTTGTGGTGAATCTTTCCACTGACACAGAGGATCTGTTTTGATTATGATAGTGTTACTGTACTCTAGGAGCAACTATGCCATGCTTATTTTCATAGAAGGGCTAGTCCCTGACCCAGATTATTTCTAATACAAATAAGCAGGAGAAATAATGGGTAAGAGAATGTATTATTCCTCTTTACACAGTGTGAAGCGGAGGAACACAGAAATTCAGTGACTCAGGGGCTCAAGAACAAACAACAAGCCCAGAAGCCAAATACAGTTTGAAGCAAGATGCCTCAAAAACCATTCCAGAGAGCTCACAACAACATCAGCCTTCTTCCATTCTTTTAAGGAAAGGAACCTGTAGTAAGGAGGATCAGCAAAAATGCAATGGGAGAGAAGTCTTCTCACTTTTAATTGCTGTTTGGGGAAAGTGATAGTGGCATTTCCTAGTGATCTTTATAGCACACATCTGTCCTGCAGGAACCAGAGTTATCATTATATGAATATACAACATACTTCAGTTTAATGGATACACAATTCAAATACAACTAAGATGTGAGCACACTTATCAAGCATTATGCAAAGTGAGTTTGGTTTTATTTCTCAGCATGATACGTAAAACCAATAGCACTTGGCAATATATCTCACAATGCTTCTTATGTGCTCTAGTCCATCTGAAATAAAGAAATGTTGAGAACACATAAGAAGAAAACTCAAGCTCATCAGCCTAAGTCAAGGTCCTTAGTGTTGCTTTGTACCTTCCCAGAACCTCTGGTCAATTGGCATCCACTTCACGTTAGTCATTGCTGTGCCAAGTCTTGCAACATACCTGGAGGGCTATTAAATCTATTTCTGACAATATTGATGGAATCATTCCGACATTAGTCAGATTACTTCTACAAAACAAGCAAAGATGTTAGCCACAGCATGTCTTCTTTTCTCAGCATCACTCCTCCATTTACTGTCATGTGAGTAGCAAGTGTCTGTTTAGCCTGGAGAGAAGTTTGTTGGAAGCAGATCCTGTAAAGTTAGAGCCATTCTAGAAGTGTGCGCTGCTATGGAAAATAATCCATCCAGAGAAGCAGAAAGGAGCCTTTCTGTGCAATCACAGTAAAATAAAAGACCCATATGTGTTTTCTCTTTCTTTCTTGAAAGACTGTGGTGCATATAGGTCTGCTGGACTGCATCAATACCTTCTTGCAGCTAGTAATTCATTGCCACGCTCTTGGCTCTGTCGGGCTGCACAGATATGCAAGTGCATGCTTTTGCCTGTTTGAAAAATCAGCTACTGCATATGCACACACCAGCACAGTAGTAGACTTTACAAGATATGTGAGATCTGTGTGCCAGCATATTTGTGGGCACTGAGCCCTTAAGCTTCAGAATGTTTTTACTGAATACAAAATACTGATAAAAATGCAACAGTATGTTTATGTTGTGGTTCTAAGAAACATTTGTGACTATGCGCAAATACTCTCATTGGGCAGGACTGCTTTTCTTTTTTTTTTTTTTTTATCTGTTTTTCTCACATAGCTCAAAAGGGGGCTGGAGCCATTGGCATGCTGAGGTCTAGCCACGGTGCCAGTAATTACAATTAAACAGCAGTGTAAAGGAAGGATTTTGCAATCTCAGGGTGATGTAATAGAAGTATATTAATTTCTGCTGAATCGTTGGGACAGAGAATGGCATCTCTTCATATCTTCTGGAGAAGCCCCAAATGTTTCTAATCTCAGTATAATAGCTCTTTTCTTGCTGTCAGTCAATCCCAAAGTGAGTAGAGCTGACAGATGTCGATTCTTTCAGATTTTCCCTTTCCTAAGGACCTTGACAGCTTCAGCTGCAGGACCAAACTTAGTTCTTTTTTTTTCACTTACCTGTTTATTCCCACCATGGTTGCTCTCTATCTCACAAGCAGACGTAGATTCAGTTCATATCATGCAACATTAATACTTCACCCTCACTTTGCTGAAAAGTATCCAAGGAACAATACAATGTGTTACCTGTCCTTCTCTTTCTGCCATATGCTGTGGTAACCATTGTCCATTGTTTCATTTCAGAAGCAGTTAGGTATGACAGAACTGTAGGATAGATAGAGATAAAATGATCTGCTATTCATAAAGAATATAGTAGTTAGGCCACTACTACACATCTAGAATACCTGCAATATGCATATCAGCGAAGTAAAACAAACAAACAAACAAACCAAAAGGTAAAGAAAGGTTTTACAGTTTTAGTGGTAATAAATAATCCAAATTAAAGGAACTGTGTGTGCATCATTGTTGCTATTACATTCATTTAAAGCAAAACAATAGTTGTGTATCATGCTGTGTATGGACACAGTAATATGTAGCTTTTTGAAGTTGGATTACGTATTCTGCCTCAGTATAGGGAAAATACAACATGACTGGATATATCACATGTCCTGTGATAGTTGTGTGTGATTTGGGAGCCAAACAGTTAAACCTCTTTGGTAATTCAGTTTCATACAATAGACCTTCCATAAAATAATATAGACTGTTACCTGTCATCACGGAGGGCTAATAATTCATTACCATTCCATTTCTTCGTTTTGTTTTCTGTATGTGGGTAAGAGTTCTGTGGATGAGCCTGTTTCCATGTGACTGGTTTATGTATTTTAATTCTGAATTTCATGGCCCTAAAATCTGATCAGGAAAAGCAAAGCCTATTTATTTTTTTCTGGAAAGTTCATTAGACACCACGCTTTACTAGCTGAAACCTTTCCCCAGTTCTCAGAAGAACTCTAATTTTTTAGTGCAGATTGATAGATTTTAGCTGAAATGTGTGATAAACAGTTAGGAACAAAGCTCTTCCTGTAAAAGGCAGTCCTAAGAAAAATGTGGTTTGGTTTACAGCCTACGATAATCGTAATGAGATAATTCATGGAGGTCCTGTCAGGAAAATTGGCTTACCATCTCTATGCCATTTTTAAGCAACATGTATTATCTATCTAGTTTTCCTACTCTTTTTGACAGAAACATGATGCTTTCTCTATCCTAAACTAAAGGATGGCAAAAGAAATGGACTAAAAAAAACCCAGCATTTTTCTTTTTAAACACAAACATTTTAAATTACTTTGGGGAAGTGATTGCTGCTGGGAAACTGATCCACCTCTCTGTTCTTCCTGATGTGATCTCCATCCAGGTGGGTACTTTGCAGCCCCCCCTTGCACCCACACTGTGTGGCACCACCAGCTTTTCCGTCTTGTGAAGCATCAGGAGATCCCTACACACAACATGGTGAATCACATGCCTCCCCCTGATCTTGCCACCCGGTAACATAGTCTTCCTGTCTCATTTTCAGCAGTTAACTGAAAAGTCCATTGCAAACCCATCCATGCGACAGTATTTATAGCTGAACAAAACTGAGAAAACTGTTCACGATGAAAGAAAAAGGCTGCATTTGTTGGACAGTGCTTTTACCAGCTGAACTCTCTGGTTCAACCTGCTCTCACCACTGTTGTGCCATTCCACATCTATTTTCCAGCTCTTAATTTTTAAATACAGGATAAATGTTCTGTCTGTCATTACATTTAAGTTAT
The DNA here is from genome assembly GCA_024611175.1 of Megaceryle torquata. Taxonomy (NCBI): domain Eukaryota; kingdom Metazoa; phylum Chordata; class Aves; order Coraciiformes; family Cerylidae; genus Megaceryle; species Megaceryle torquata. The sequence goes on along the minus strand of JANIJG010021371.1, from coordinate 11,488 downwards.
TCTATGTGACTATAACATTCTGGTTTTCTGTCTGAGCAGGCTCTGTTCCATCTGAACAGCAAAATGGATAGAGGAGTGCAGTAGTTAGAGAAGGAAAAGCCCTATTAGACTGGAGTCCATCATCCTGTAAGGGTATGGTATAATACTGTGACAGAGGCCATATTATATATTAAATTGATATAATACAGAAGTGTTTTACACTATCTGAAATTATAACGAGAGAGAGAAGCCCAGGAGTTGATTTCTTCTTGGTGCAGTAGCTGGCTTACCCTAGAAGCAAGAGATAATGCACAGACTATTTCAAGAAACAGATGGACGGGTTATTTGGTTCAGTTAAGTCTTCTCCAGCATCAGCCCTGTGCTTTTGGGACTATAAGGTCCTGAACAACTTGCTCTTGCACCACCAGCAGCCTGCTGTGATCCCATCAACTGTTGCTAGCCAAATGGGAAGGGGCTGAGGCAGTCCTCAGGGCTAGAAACAAAATCCGTCTGAGACAAGAGGAGTTTAGCCAGTGATTTCAGAGCAAACTGATGCCAGGTTCTGCACAGCCCTGTCAGGAAGGAGGGGACTTGGTGCCACAGTAGGTGGCACTCTGTCCCCAGTCAGCCAGGCCTCCCTTCCAGCACACTTGCAGGAGGCACTGGGCAGCTGGAGGTGATAGATTTCTGCTTAGAATCTGAAGGCAATACGTCTTGCTGGGAGGATGAAAAGTCCCATGCCATGTTTGCAGAAGAAGGGATGTAAACCTTTTGACATCCTGGCTAGACCGAAGATTAAATGGATCTATTCTACTTAATTTCTCTTGCATTTGAGTTGATGCAGCTGTAACTGATGTCTTGTTTCTCTCCAGACCAAAGCAGGCTTTGAAAAAGCCCTTTAAATGTATATTCTTTCAATCTCTGCTCCTCCCCACCCCCAGAAGTAAACTGTAACAGCATTTAACAGTGCTAATTAAATTTGTACTGCATGTTAATACAGTCGTGGAAACTGGCACTGTAGAAGTACCCTATTTTGTAACTATTTTCTGTAGATTTTTTCATGAGAATATGAAACTGTGGAATAGAAATGCTTTTACACTCCTCTACTGCTCAAGATAAAATTGTGAGACAAGGAATATCTTTAGTGCAGTGCTTTAAACTCTCACAACAATATTTTTCTCTCAAAATACTTGTAACAAAAATACATTGCACCAGGTGCCCTGGTTTCACTTCTGCATGCTCTCTTCTCAGAGGTTTCACATAACTCAGAAATGGAAAGTCAGACTGCACAGTACACATTTGCTGCTTATGGGCATATGCACAGGGGTAGACTAATAAAAATACCACATTTATTTTCAATACAGTGTACCTTTCCAGTGCTGAGTAAATACTAAACACAGTGGCTGAAAGATCTGTTACTAAGGCAACCAAGTCCCATGTTATCTTTAAATATATATACATAGTTCCTATGCTACTTAAAAAAAACCCAAAACAATAATTCTTGTCAATATCTGTTGAACTGAATTCTTGATGAGACCTGTCTTATAAAAGGCTAAATGTTGTGGGTGCCTCAGACTGGACTTTTGGGTTGCCAATAAGAGTAAGAACAGAAGCTAGTGGAAAGGATAATGATTTTCAAGTTGCAGAGTATTGGCCAACTTGTACAAAATAGGTGTTAGGAGAAAACTTTTCTAAAGCCTAACGTATGCCGTAAGTGCCTTCACAGAATTAATGTATGTAAATATTTCACAGTCCTCCTTCTGACACATCTCTTTTCACTTGCTGTGTTAAGCAGACCAATGTATTTCTCTGGTATGGTTATTCTTGTTACTAATGAGCCTAAAGCACAGAGTGTAGTGTGTAGTCTCTACATCTTGCTGTTACTATTTACTTCTGTATACAAATTTTCAGTATTAGAACACATCACATGCTATAGCAAGCGTCTGTAACTCAGTGCTGCTCCAAAGGAGTGGAGTGTACAGTTGAGACACTACTTACACAGTAGTTCTCATCCAGGTGTCGTGGCCATGACTGACTGGTTTTTGCCATGAATGTTTTCTTTTGAGGGCCACTCAGTTGTACATTATACCCAAGGAAAAAAGAAGAGTTCCCTTAGTGGGAGTTTAGTGCTCGTATGCTGGTGCAGTGTCAGTTTAATTCAGGACTGAAAATTAACTTGGCAACAACAGCCCAGCAGGGACACTGTCTGAAAGCCTGGAACTTCATGGACTGACCTAAACCACGCTTGGAGGCAATCTTTGGTTTCATGGCATGTGGCCTGAAGAGTACATATATTTGAGTGTACCTTGGACTAGACAAGTTTGCAGATTCCTTCAACTCACCATGCTTACTCACAGGTAATAATATTATTACTCACAGGTAATATAAAGTCTATATTCAAGTTTTTAGGAGTTACTTTAAAAAAAAAAAAAGAAAAAGAATAACTAACCCCAGCTTTGTGCTCTGTCCTAGTAGCTTGGGACACTAAATGAAGTTGTCTCTGAAAGTGTTATTCAGCCCCACATACTCACTTGCTGTGAGTGTCTCTGAAGAGCCCATTATTGGCAGGTATGAAAGGGGTCACAGAATAAGCTTGAGAAACAGTGAAATGGTATTAGATGAGACTTCCTCCTCCACGTGAAGTCCTAAGCACAGTCCATCTCTCACAGCTGTAGTTACTGAAGCAATTCACAAATACTTTTTCTATCTTCTCTATTATGTCTAAAAATGCATTGTATGGAATTAGGGAAATTCACCTGTGGAGCACAAAGATTGCTCATAGTTTTATGGGTTTTTTTTTGTGGGTAGTTTTTTGTTGTTGTTGTTTGTTTGTTTGTTTGTTGTTAACCCTAAGAGAAGTGTCTGTACCTTCTGTCAGATCACGTAATAACGCTAGGAGGTCCTTATCCATGTCCCTCAGTTAGGTTGCTCTCTCTCCAGGGACTGAATCCAAGTACCTTCAGCTCATTTTGACATTTCAGAAGTGACACCATTCTGTTACCATTTTTAGAAAATACCAGTGATACACTGAGGCTAAAAAAAATCCTTGCTCCTAAATAAGCTGTTCCGGAAGAAACTTTTCTTGTCTCATTTCTTTCCGATCCTTTTCAGAGGTTTCCCTTGTGTGGTCATAAAGGCGGTGCTTGTAATTAAGGAAACTCTTCATTCCAAGCGCAATTGATACAGTCCTTTTTCCAATTATCCTCCAACAGGGATAATAGTATTTTATTATCCTTAAATCCAAAGGTTAAATTCATTTCAACCAAAGCACCCAAACCCAGTGCTTAACTGCAGTGTAAATGAGGTCTGTCCCATACAGTCATTTTTCTGGCTCACCAGCAGATGCTCGAGGAATGCACCCTCCCCATGGAGGGCTCTGTCCATCTGGAGCTCCCAAGCAGCCCTTAGGCTGCGCTTCTCCCTTTTCATCAACAATAAGCTCCTTGCTCTCAAAACCTTCAGGGAATGTGGATTACACTCGCATGGAAATAGGATTTTTAGTAACAAGCAGCCAAATGTTCAGATGTCTCCTCTAAAGACATTTGTGCTTCTAGTGAAAAAAAAAAAAAAAAAGAGCCTGATCCCAATAAGGAACCTATTTCTAAATTAATAATAATTTTTAAACCCCCTCAAGTATGAGATACATTTAAATACAAGGTGACATTTGAATATGTACTGTGGGTCAGACTCCGATGCTCTAAGGCACATTGAGTACTGTTTTACTTGCAAGTAGTTCCATTAATTTCAGTGACCCAGTTATGAAATAAGACAACACTCGGCAAGAGGAAAGATGTTAAAAATCTGCCCATAGTATTTGACAATAATTTGATTTCTGTAACTGCCTCCCAGACCCAGTTACCCTGTTCTGCTTTCACCACAGTGCAGCATCTCTTTCACAGATGCTGACATCTCTAGACGGCTGTCAGCCTTTGTGATGAAGAATATTAGAATAACATCATAGCTGTGTCAATAAAGCTGCTATGCATCCATTCACAAGGAGGACATTTTTTTCAGTGATTCTTGTAAAATTTCTTGGACTTTTTTTTCCCTTTAATTTTCATATTCAGGTTTCTGTGACTATGGTAACTTCTGTGCATTTGCATATTGTAGGCTGTGCAGCCACAAAACTGCATTGGAGATAATTGATTTTGTCCCCAAAGTAATTTGGTGCTCTTCACTTCAGAGATCATCCTTTGGATTATCGACTCCTTATTATTAGTCATTTGCAAAATTATTGCTATGGCTATGAGGTTCACAGCCCTGTCAGATTTTTGGCTTACTTTCCTGAGGGTTTGCTTCCTGACCAGGAAGGTTTTAATCCTCTTGTAAAAAAAAATAGAAAACATTACTGCTAGCTCTGCTGGCACCTTCTCCCATAAGGCTGACATTTCAGATCAGTTCTTTATCAACACATGCTTCTTGCTTGACTTTATGATAGCCTCAAAAAGTGTTACAAAGAGCTTGGTCAATGACGATAACCTCTGCAGAGCACTGACCTACAGCAAGGAGAGGAGTCTTTCCAGATGACTACAGTATATTAGCGAATAAGTAGTTTGTCCTTGCACTTGACTACACTGCCACACTTTTGAGTGTGTATCACAGTCAGATTGACACTTTGTTTATGATAGCTTAACCCCACTTTTTTTTTCTGTTTCAAATTAATTTATAACTTCATTGTAAAAGCTCACTCTAGGCTGAATGGTACATAAGCTGACTGCCTGCAATTAATTGTACTATTTAGTCTAAATATTTTTAAATTATCAGAACAGCCTTTGAAGTTTCAGACTGGCCCAAGTGTGTGAGCTTTTTTGGTATGGGTTGGATGTTCTTTTGATAAAAAAAGGTGAAATTCATATTTTAGAAAATTTTCACCAACAATATTGATAGCCATTAAAGTTCTAAAGCACAACTTATGTTGATTTTCAAAGTATTTAGGACTTCACAGAGGTGGTACTGATTAAATGAAAGGGAATGACTGAGTTTCAGATACTGCTGTTTCTCTGTTTGCGCTCTGTTTTCATAGCAAGAAAATGGCATTTATCAGGTTTTACAGTGTTCAAATGATGCAGGTAGTAGTAAGAGTGACTGAGTGCTTCCATTGCCATCTGTGGTTCCCTGCTTGTGCCTTTGATGATTTCCTGATAACCTTGTAGTTAAAGTAATCACTGAGGAGGAAGGTCCCAGTTTTAGTTTATGCACTTGTATCTGAACTAGGCATTGGGGTGAAAATTGATGGAGCTGTTGCAATATCATCCATGGCAATGGCATGGTAACTTCCACATTGTGTGTTCTTTTGGTTGTAAATCAAGCTCCATGAGCTTCCTGTTGAGCTGGTCATCCTGTGGGGGGAAAAAAATAAAAATACAGAACTGGGAGCAAAAAACGTATAAAGAATTTTAATGATGTCCCAGTCGTGGTTTCCATAGTGCTGGAGAAAGACTGATATAGAGGCATGGTGTTTTGGAATGAAACATGGGAAAACAATAAGGGCTGTGACTACCAATAACATTTCTTTCATTGTATAGCATTAATTTCATCAGTATTTATATACATGCACGTGTGTGCATATACACAAACCTTACATTTTCCTCTGAATCAATAGCTTTCTGTTTTTTAGGAGCCCTCATTGTCTGCCCATGATGGGCTCAGGAATATCCCTGTGCACTGGAGAAGCATTCTGAGTTTCATTAGTCCTAGCCTAGCCCTGACAAATGAGTCTCTCAGCCACATATCTCTCTGGCAAGGATGATTCTGCAAATCTTCTCTGTAAACTTGTTCCATTGCCTAACTTTTCCAATAGTTATAACATTTGCCTAATATTAAATCTAAATTCCCCCTTGCTGCATCTTAAATCCATTACTTCTTCTTCTGTCCTTGTTCTCTAATGAGAATAATTGGTCTACGTCCTCTCCATAACAGCCCTTTGCATATTTGTAGGCAGTAATGCTTCCCCTCAGTCCTCTTTCCTCCAGACCGAGCAGGCCCTGCTCTCATAACCTTTTCTCAGAGGTCTTATTTACTAACTCTTTAATCATTTTTGTTGCTCTCATCTGAACTCTTTCCAATTTCTCTGTCAGTTTTCAAATGCAGTGCCCCAAAATGAATGCTGTTCTCCAAATGAAGCCTAGCCGATGCTAAGTAGAGCAGAATAATTATCTTGCTTGTTTAACATGAGGTATTCCTCAGCGTGGCTCTTGCTTCATCTACCAGAGCTTGGTCCTCTGGCCTCTCCATCCATTTGTTATCCTTTATAACCCTGCAGAAAACAGGAGGTTTCTAATGCAATGCTTTTAGGACAAAGACAAATAAATAAAGTCCTGATGTCTTAATTAGCCCTCTTTCCAAAGGTGAGGCATTCCTCTCCCCATCTTCTTACAGCATGGAGGAGCACCCAACAGTTGAGCTGTCAGGTCTTGGGGAGATCTAGGAGGCTTTGAGGTCCCTAACCCCACAGGTGCTCCTTGACACAAACTATTGCTCTATGGTGTTGTGCTTCCCCACAGCTGCCCAAGAAGGGAGTTCTGCCCAAGAATGTTACTTCTCTGGTAAAACCAAGTGCTGAGACAGGGATGGCTGCTGCAAACTCACATCACAGAGCAGCGTAAGGGCAGCACTGACCAAGGGCTCACCTTTGGGTGAAATACCCTGCTCCATTTTTAGTAAGGATTCACCTTTGCCCTTTTGTCCTGCCAGGAATTAATCCTTTGGGTTTCCTCAGTCCACTGCAGCTCTGGAGACCTACACAGGGAGCCTCACATATTTGGGAAGGGCAGCTCTGAAGAGGGAGGGATGGCTGCCACCAGAATGCTGGTGACAAAATGTCCCGGTTTGAGCTAGAACAGAACTAAATCTGTTCAGTGATTTTACTTTTCATCTGTCTCTTCTAACTAGCTGCACTTTCTGAAGTAAACATCATATTTTCACAGGCAGTGTCTGCTTCTTTTAAACCCGATGTTTAAAGTTAGTACCACAGATTGGTGTGTAGACCAAGGTCACTGCTGGATCTTGTGTGCCATGTTGGGGATGCAGAAAGTAAAATGCTGCACCTGTGGGGAGTAGTGGACAGGACAGGTGTCCCTAAACTGACCTATGAGGGATTCCATCCCATATATTTCATATTCAGAGTAAAGCTGAGGGATCACAAGGGTCACGTTTTTCTTGTTCCATGGCCAGCAACTGAGGACTCTGTCCATCCTACCTTTGATCCAAATCCATGCATTCCTGAATCCAGTTCCAGAATCCAGCTCCTGAATCTGGTTCCTGTCTTCTGTAGAGTCCACCCTGGGACTTTTCCAGTGCCTGCTCCACAGCATCAGTGGTGGTGGTGACATAAATTGCCACTGGGGGCCTTGGGTTCAATACTGATTTTGTATATATTTGTATATTTTCCATTTTATTGTTATTACTTTCATTAAAGCTGTTCTATCTTTATAATTGATAAGCCTCTCTCTCTCTTATTCCCTTTGTCTTTCCCTTTGGGGATCAAGAGGGGTTAACAGAGAGCATCTGTTATAGGTCTAGTGGATGGCCCTGACCCTAAACCTTGACACAAAAAAATAGCAGGGTCAGAGGAGGAAGAGCAGATTATTTTTTTTTTGATCACACACAGTAAGCAGAGGATTAATTTATCTTAATTCAGAAATGGTAATCAAGGTAAGGGTTTTTAATTTGTTTTTGTGTGCATATTGTGATTGGTTTTCTTTAGCATTTTCCCTGATGCTTGTCTGGGCATTTGGTGCGGAAGATTTGAGGGGTGAGGCCACTTTGCAAGGGCTGCCAGCAGCATGGGAACTGCTCAAGCAGCATGGCTTCACAACTGGTGTCTCCCTGCCTCTGGCGGGCAGGCACTACTTCAAAGCTCTCTCTCAGATGGCAGCTAAAAGGTTATTTCCAAATCCTGTGCCATCTCACACCAGTGAAAGCTAAGGTGCTGATACTCTCAGAGGTACATGATCCGGGGAGAACACAAAGAAACACAGGCTACCACTCATAATAGCAGCTACCATCATTTTGCCTAGGAGCCTTTAGTAAAACTTGAGTCTCTATACATTGCAGTTTACACCCGTAATATAGGGACAGTGATACTTTCCTAGGAGTGCCACGTGATATGCTTAAAAAGCCTGACAGGCTTTGGAGCTGAATCCAGAGCCCTGTCTTTCAAACATTCCCTTTGACTTTGCAAAGCTTGGAGTCAGCCCTGGAGACCCTCTGAGTAGAAGCACTGCTGAAGATGATTAGTTCTTTCAGAGAGCAAGACAATACCTGCTGACACACTGTTTTGCCTGCAAAGAATCAAAAACTCAGCGAATGAATTCTGCATAAATGTTCCAGTCTCACACTCCGAGGGAGAATGCAAATGGTAAAAATACATCTGCATCCCAGGCTCCATGTTCAGCAAAGGCACTGGGCCAGAGCTTCAGCTTTGCTGAGTCCACATTTGTTGAAGCAGAGTAAGGAACTGGTTACAGCTTCCTAACTCCTTACCTGACTGCCAGCCCACTGCCAGGTTGGGGCAGACAGGGAGCCGCTCTGAAACATAGCACCTAGCGACATCTCCAAGACCTTAGGGACAATGAATACAGACACTGGTATAACCAAGGTGCCTCCCCTGCACCCTTTTTTCTCCTTCTTGTCTCTGCCTCCCTTGCTGATGTGCCCCTTGAAGCAAAGATGCCAACAGAGCAGCAGCACACTCTGAGGGAATGTTTCAGGGCTGGCAATCGATCACACATACAGGTAGCACAGCTTCTCTCTTTTACTTCAGCACCTCCTAAGCAATGCAGAGAATGTGCCCGCAATTTATGAGGCTTGTGGTGAATGCAGCCAGCATCACTGACTGCTGCATTTTTCCAGATCGGTGCACCAGTATGCTGCTTAATAGATCTCTGGCATAATGTGCAACAGTACTGAGCTCTAGACTTTAAAGCTAAAAATGAGGAGACAGGAAGAGATGAACATCATAGTTGCTTTTCATGTCACAAAAAGTGAAATTGCACAGGAAGTAAGTCACCTTCTGAAGAGACTAGTCACAAGAGGAGTTATATTTGTTAGTTAAATTTAAAAGAATTATTAAATACCAGATAGTTAGAGCATGTATGACATATACTGCACAAGCACTTTTCTTGATGAGAAGGTGACCACGTAAGTTACCAACTGACTTTATAATGACTGAGAAAGTGTAGTTGTAAAAATCACTACTGCTAATTTACCTCGTGGCAGAAGTGGGAGAAACCAGGTTTGGCTGATACTAAAATACCGCAGCTTGTAAGGAGAATCTGAACAAATGAGGACATGGTGTCTGGCTTGCTCCATGCTTGACTGATGAGCTTGTGTTGCCCTCACAAAAGCTTTATGTGTTGAGCAAAGAACTGTGAAACCCAAACCCAGCTGACTGCATAGTCTGCTGTCTCTTTAGGCTTCGCAAAGGTCTGGGGCACTGGATTCACATAAGCTAACTGAAGGTGGGGACACTGGAGCAGGGTGTCCTCAAACCTCTTCTCAAATCCACCATCTCTTTGGCATTTCTTGTTAGCTAGGGTCAATACACCTGTCAGAAGAAATCCTTTTCTCAGGGAATTTCTCTTGCTATCCCTACACTCTGTCACAGAGTGTCACAGAGACTGTTCTGCCTCTGTCACAGTGGGTAAGAGGGACCAGAATGGTTCCTCCACAGCATTAGAGGATTTTCAGCACAGCCTACATAGGAAATCTCTAGCAGATCTTGTACCCAAGAAAACATTTTTTTTTCTTCTTTCTGATTTTGTCCCTTTCATTTCTCACCAGTTAGCACATTGCTCCTGTTTAAAGGAAATGTACAATTAATTTTAAAGACCATCCCACTGTGTATCAAAACCTTTCCATTCATCTTAGCAAATGTTGGTGAGTTGTAAACGAAACTACTAAAGGACAGTCCTATAGGGAGAGGGACTTATCCCATCTCTAAGCTCTCTGATTCTGGATTTTAGAAGTTTTCTCCTTGTGAAAATTTGCCTCCTCCATGAAATGTGTGCATTAATATTGTAATTATTTGTGGTTTAATTGGAACTGATGTCCTGTACAAAACCTTCCACCACAACCCTAGTTTATTCATAAAGAGGAAAGGATTGCTGTATTAGAGCAGAATAAAATTGTCTGTACAGAGATCTGGCACAGTATTACTGCCCCACATGGGCTATTTCCTGCAATCAAGCCTTAAGTTAGGACCTAACACCTATGGGCCTTTCAGCTCCCCAGTCAGTGGTAAGTTGAGGTGAATTTCTTCATATTCTCCTGCTCTTTCAAACTCCCAACATTACCACAAATTCTCTGTCTCAGTGGAATAGTTACTTACAAATAAAGGAGGGGATATGAACTCATCTCTCTGGTTTCCTAGGCCAGGGACAGAAGTAGAAAAACTTTATTATTCATATCATCAGTGTATAAATTCAGTTGTTCCTTGCTTGTCTCTGGTTACCTCTCTGATTGCTGTCTGAGGGCAGTACGGGAAGGAGAACACTACAGCCTAACATTTTTCAGTTCACATCAAAAGCTAACAGGTCAGCAGGTCAAGGGAGGTTCTCATTCATCCCCCTCTACTCTGCACTAGTGAGACCACATCTGAAGTATTGTGTTCAATTCTGGTCTCCCCAGTTCAAGAGAGACAGGGAAATGCTAGAGAGAGTCCAAAAGAGAGCTACAAAGATGATTAAGGGACTGGAACATCACTCTTTTTAGGAAAGGCTGAAAGCCCTGGGACTGTTTAGCCTGGAAAAGAGAAGACTGAGAGAGGATCTTATTGATGATATTTACAAATATCTGAAGGGTGGGTGATATCCAGAGGTCCCTTCCAACCCCTAACATTCTATGATTCTAACCAAGGCAACTTATCTTAATTTTCCACCAGCCTTATAAATGCTAGTGATAACTTATATAGGATAGGATAGGTTAGGATAGGATAGGAAGGGATCAAACAGTTGTTATACCTTGCTCCTTTGAAACATATACTTCCAGTTGTCCCTATTTGCTTTGCTACTCAGGTCATAACAATATGACAGGCTATCAATAATATTTTTTAAAAATACTCTTTAAAGGATGAATGGGACAGGATGCCCCTATGTCTTTTAGAGACCAACCCTAAAAGCAGTTTCCTTCTAAATCCAGCTATACCAGTTAGTTGGGCTTGGCATAGCCACTATGTCTGCTATCCCACACCTTAAAAGATAATTTATAACAGAACTTTGAATGTTTCCTGGCTCAATGCATTTTTTAATATACTGGATCATTTGCATCAGTGTCTCTGTTCACCTTATATTTCATGAGTAAGTAAATTGTGGAAGGTTAACCTTTTCCATAAAAAATAGGACTTTATGTGGAAGTCAATATTGGCACAGTCTATTGAAGAACTGTGGCTCAGCTGTCTGGGAGAATATTTTGTCTGGCCCTCCTCTCAATTCTCTTTCTTTCTTTTCTTTCTTTCTTTCTTTCTTTCTTTCTTTCTTTCTTTCTTTCTTTCTTTCTTTCTTTCTTTCTT
>JANIJG010021369.1:0-27136 GCA_024611175.1 Megaceryle torquata | reverse complement strand
GGGAAGGATCACGTTCCTGGACCTGCTGGCAGTACTTTGCCTAACGCACCCCAGGATGTCCTTGCCCTTCTCTGTGGTAAGGGCACATTGCCAGCTCATGTAGAGCTGCAGGGGGTATGCAGCTAGAGGACTCGAGTGCAAGAACTTGCCATGCTTAGCGCTGCAAGAGTGTTGGCTGGGGCACACAGCTGTCCTGCAGGACCCACTCTAGCATAAGTAGCCCTACCACATCATCTTGTGCTTTCCAGCCTAGCAGAGGTGGGTAATTGCTTTATCTATCAGAGCTCCTTGCATTAACAGGCAGTAATTGGCACCTGTATTAAAGAACCTGGTTTCAATTACTACTGAATGCAGCTCAAACTCCAGAGCTGGGAGATTACTTGGGGGAGGAGCAGTAATGCTCCTGTTTACTCTCTGTCTTTCCACCAGGTGTTCTTCTTCCTCCAGGGATGAAACATTTTTTTTGCATTTCTTCCCTTGTGCCTTGAATCTGTAAAATCACCAGCGAGGCCTGCATGGGAAGCTTAAGGGTGTGACTCTCAGGAGCACAAAGAACAGGCAAAGCTGGCCCAGTGCTCAGTTCTATGCTTCCTCCTGTGGATGTTTCTTACAGAAACCTCTACAAATCCTACACTGAATGGTGGGGTAGCACGGTGTGGGAGGAAATTTGTAGATGGTGGCATTCCTCCATCCCCATGCAGCAACAATCCTGGGAACTTCTCCAGACTCCCCTCAGCTACACATCTCTGTCTTCCACTACATCAGCACTCTCCATCGGCTGAGCCCAGCCCCATTCCCCTGCCATTCATCATTTCTGATCCAGTAAATTACAGCACTGTTAAAATGCACAGGGAATTGTTCTCTTTGTTCTAAAGTCACGAGTCCTTAAATTCCCATTTGTTTAGTGGGTGGTGAATGGATGGTTGTGGTTGATGCTGGAGTCATGTGGAGGGGTAGGAGAGCTCTGACTACAGAGCAACTAGTGTTCCCTCCTGCAAACTTTGCTCCAGGGGCCTTATTGGGTTGTCAAGCAACAGCTGGCTGGGGCTTCTTTTTCCAACAAAACTCCCTGGTTCAGTTCATAATGGGGTCAAGGGAGGTGTTTTGAGGGCTAAGTGAGAACACTGGGGCTTTATTCCTGTGGCATGAAGAGAGTTTTATGTCTGATGTCTGGGAGGAGGGAGGGAGTTGTTGTGTGGGATGCCAAGGCTCGGACAGTCAGTTGTGCTACAGAAGCAGGGCTGGCTTCTTGGGCTCTATAGTGGATAGGAGACCTAACACAAGGATAAAAGGTGATCCTCAACACAGAGTGAAGGCAATGGAACAAGGAAGAGAGCTGGCGATGGGTGACAGAAGCACAGAGTCCTGGCTACAGGCATCTGGGGAAAGACTGTGCTGGCATTCAAGGAATGTTCTCCCACTGGCTGGAGAAGTCCTACTGGATGTTGGAAGTTAAGTGGCTCTAAGATAGCCATTGCTAAGAGTGAGATCCAGGTCTGCTGGGAGCAGGCACCAACCATCCTTGGGAGACTTGTCCAGCGCAACTCCAGCATGTGGATGTTGGGGAAGACACAACATGTTTGAGATGGTAGCTGTTGCACATTGCTGAGAATGGCCTTCCTGAAGACAGTGAGGTTATTGACCACTGATCTGTGTCTGTTTCTGTGCCAGTCAGTCCCTCCTCAGTCAATGCTCCCTGCTGCATCTGTGCTTTTTTTGCTTTCTCCCCAGTAACCTGAAGACAAAGGTTGCACCTGCACCACAATGCTTAAACTGTGATGTGGGGCACATGAGGGGCATGTGGGTGGCATGGCCATCACTGCATGGTTTGCTTCCTTCTTTCTCTATGTGCCAGTGCTCTTTGCAAATGTAGTTTTGTCAGTATCACAGCACTTTAGGCTAGTCTGATGGTTTTAACACTGGATGTGAGCTTCGCTGCGTGACTTGTCCCACGGTTGATTCTCAGAGTCCTGCCTTGAGCAATAATAGAATCCTAATCTAAGCTGCTCTGCCTGCACTGCCAATGCATTTCAGTTTTTCCCATCTTCCATGTCTCTTCAGGCTGCAGGCCACTGGGAAGAGGCTGTGAGAGCCCCTCAGCTCTGCTCTTCTGCTCCAGAACACAGTGCAGCAGCCATTCCGCTGCCCTGTACCTCCAGCACTTGCAGAAGTGGTAGGAGTAGGCACAGAAGGAGTTAACAGTGCTGGAAAGGTTGGTATTTAATTCATTGCTGTCCCTTCTAGCAAACCTAGATGGGGAAAATGCCTCCCTGTTGGAAATAGTGCCTGTTGGAAATGGAAATGCAGGATGGCTGGGGATTAGGGTGCCTATCACTGGAAATGGGTTTCTTATCATCTCTCTGAGCTGAATTGGTGGGACAGCCTCTGAAAATTGAATTGCCTTCCCTGGTTCTGCACCTACAGAGTTACCATCCATGGTTAATGGCATCTGAAGCAGAACTCTCTTTCAGAATAGCCCTTCTGCACTGACCCAGCATGCATACAGTACTTGTTGGCCATCAGGGCAAAGCCCTGGCCAAGGGCCTGGTTCCTCCTGCAAGAGCAGGCTGTGCTCGGGTTGCAGAGGCTTGCTGTCTGCTCTGCAAAGGAGCAGAAGTCCTTCCTTTTTACTAGCATGCTGTTCTTGCCCTCTGCTGAAGGACTGACACAAATTGCTGACAAAACAATGGGAAAAAGTGCATCCTTACATTCTGAGGGGCAACAGCTGCCAGGTCTAGCCGCATCAGAAGGGTGTGGAGTCCTTATCTCTGCAGCAGAGGAAATTATGGACAAAGGAATTGCGTTGTTTGAGAAGTGGGGTGCAGTTTTGCTCATTGATCCCTAGAAACATCCACACTTGCATGGGAGGACATACTGGTTTGTTACGTGTGACATAAGTTCAATCTGACACGGGGGCCTGGAAAGGAGGGACAGGGATGGGGGGAGACCAGTGTCAGCCACAGAGCAATCCTTAAATGCAATTTAGGATAAAGTTTTCTTATTTCCAGCCCTGCATGCTTCTGCACAGCCTCAGACCTGCCCCATGGCCCTGTGCCTGTGGAAAAGAGCCAGTGAGTTATCCCAGGAGCATTTCATAAGGCTGTTGGTTCCCCAGCTTTTAGTTCAGGGCCCAGTTCCTTAGTGTCCAGGTCCATCTACACTTTGATACAGGAGCAGTCTTGGTGGTGGTCAGCACAGAGCTGCCTCTGTGTCACCTATGCATATGAAGGCTCACCCAGCTGGGCACAGCTGTGCCTGGCCTGCATGTGTATTTTGCCCTGTGGTGCCATCACAGCCCCCTGGGTGTGGTTGTGTGTTTAACAGTTTATCCAAACAACTTCTATTCCATTTTGGGCTGAAACTGATAAATCAAGGTGACTTTGGAGAGAGAAATAATTCCTTTTGCAGGATTTGCATAATCCTGGCTGGTGATATGATAATGGTGTTTGTTAAAGACAGAACACAATGAATTAATACTGTTAAGTTGCTGCTGCAAAATGCAAAGCAGGTAATTTAATGTGGGTGCCAGGAAGAGTGTGAGTACAGCAGGCATGGCTTTGGTAGCATCAGGCACAGGAGACCTGTTGCCACAGGCACAGCCATGGCATAGCAGTGTTGGCAACAGTTACCTCTTGTACTCTGCTTGGCCAGGGCTAGAAGCTGTGCTGAGCTTGTCCAGGGAAACATTACTTTCCAGTCCTTTTCCCCACTGTCTCTGTGGAGTTGGGACCTGATTTGTCTCCCAGATCATTCCAGAGAGACAGCTCTGCAGGGCCAGTCCCTGTTGAAGGAGGGATAATGGAGCTTAGGGTGACATGCATCATCCTGGTGCTGAAGGGACCTCCAGGCAGAAAGATGCCCTGGAAGTTCCAGTGGTGAGGAGATGCCTGCTGGCACTGCACTTGATGTCACCTTGGCCATCCCCAGTGGCCAAAAGATTTTGATGCTTTTCAGCCCCTAGGAGGTTTTCCTGCCTCTGTGAAGAGTGAAGGCCCTGTGGCAGGTAAGCCAGCCTGGACACCTGCTGGCTCTAGGCCCAGTCCTCAGTTTCCCCCTTGGGCAGCTGGACCCAGCTGAGTGAATGGTGCTGCAGGATGAGCAAGGAGGAAGAGTTAGTATGAGGCAGAGGTGGAGAAAGAGGCTTGAGAAAGGTGCAGAAGTGCCTCGCTCTTCTGCGAGGTGCTGCAATTCCAAAGCTATCCTTGCTTTACAGACCTCCCTGGAATCCTAATGCACCCTTTATCTTTGCAGCTCCACAGCACTATCAGAGGGAGATACTGTACAGGAGCCAGAGCAGGATTTCAAGCTAATTGGATTCTGTGTCTCTGTGGTTTCCTGTATAGGCAGGCGACAGAGATTAGTGCAGTGTTTCTGGGGAATAGAGGAGAGCAAGGATGACCTGCATAGGGATTTCCTTCTGCACAACTGCTGCTGCTAGTTTCAGCAAAAGACTTTTTTGAACAGCCTGTCAAGGTGGAAGGGCCCAAAGCAGTGTGTCTTTGTGGCAGCATCTCTGTCCAAATCACTTGTGCTCTTCCAAAGTCTTTGAGCCAGATGCAGTCCCCTTCCCAGGGAAGGAAACAGCTCAAACACCAGAGCCTGAGCAAGCCTGACAATGGTCTGGACGGGACTCCAAGCAACCCGATCTATCTGAAGGTGTCCCCGCTGAACTGCAGAGTGGTTGGACTAGATGACCTTTAAAGGTCCTTTCCAACCCAAACCATTCTGTGATTCTATCACTCTCCTGCAAACTCGACATCAGGGGAACCAGACATGGAAGTCAAAGAACTGGTGGCCCCTGCGCACAATGAGCCAGCTGACTGAGTTTGTTCCCCTTTCCCTACCCACTTCCCTTTCCATGACTAGCTGATGTCTGGGAGCAGTGCACATTTGAACCTCTGCCCTTCCCCTAGGTTCCTGGCCTTGTTTTAAAACCTGCCAGGGTGGGAGCAAGATTCACCTCATTAACACAGATTTATTGCTGTATAAACATTTCATTCCTTTAATTGCAAAGCAGTCATACTGCGGGCAGTGATGATAATAACTCCATTGGCACTGGGTGTTGAGACAGCGAGCCAGATGTGCGAGCCTGCAGCACAGTACATGTGGCACACGGCTGAGTGCACACCCAGTTATGATACGACATGGTGTCTACATGTAGAAGTGTGTGCTGTGCAGTGCAGGATCAGCCAGTCTGGATAAGTGTGTGTCCTGAGCACCATGCTATCCTAACAGGTCTGTGGCGTCCCTAGTTCTGTGGTAGGGCTGGAGTATTGCCCTTACTGTGCAGAGGAAGGGCAGAGGCCCAGAGGTGCCAAGACCTTGACTTTATAAGCAGTGTTAACAGAGCATTGAATGCGCTCATGTGTCAGTAGTTCTTTTGCCCTGTGCCCATGCTGTGACGTGCAGACAAACACCTTGATGTGTACTATGAGAGCTGTCAGGGTGATGGGTGTCCAGTGTCTGCTGTGCTGAGGGACAACCTTCAGCCACCTGGATGGAGGGGGATGGAGTTCTGGGGCATCAAGAGAGTGGCAAGGTCTTCTCAGGCCCTCTTGGCCTCTCTGAGGCAATGGAGTGTGCCTGGGATCACTGTTTTATAGCTCCCAGCATGACAATACATAACTTGGGCTCTGAGATCCGTGGAAAAGTGTGTTCCTCAGCTCCCATTGCTTTGCCATATTCAGTGCTTGCTCAGACAGCACAGAGTGAGCCATGCATAAAACTGAGGGTGGAGAGAGGGTCTGAGCCTTTCTGTCTGATCTAAGCCAAACTGAGATGAGATACTTCCACCACTAGGACCAGGAAGTGATCCCCCAAGGAGATTTGGGATGTGGCCGGCACCTGCCCTTGTCACTCCCCACGGCACTCCCAAAATGCCACCACCTCCTGAAAGCTCCCTGGCAGTCCCTTCCCGGCAATAGAGCAGCTCTGGGGCCCTGCTCAGCCAGGCATCAGTGCAGGAGGATGCACCCAGCCAACGGTGTAGTTGCCAAGCTGCTGCTGCTGCAGTTCGTGGCCTCTGTTTTCCCACATGCTCATCCAAATGTTAATTTTATGGATGCTTTTATAAATCTTGCAGCTTTCTCTGATCCACAGGCTATACAGATTTCATCTTGTTGAGAGGTGACGCTTCTGGCCTTTGGTACCAGGCTATCAATTTAACACTCTGAGAGTAATAAAAAACATGGGACCATATTAACTTGTCATTACTCTTCTGCTCCTTCCTGTAACTCTTTCTGTGCCATCTGAAATCCCAGAATGCTGAATGAGTGCCTCAGCTGTTGGCAGAGCCACAGCTTTGGGACAGCAACAGCCAGAGCCAGCTTCCCAGCTGGAACTACATGGTTTCCAAATTGTGAGCTGCTCTTCTTCTGCTTGCCAAGAAGATGGAGGTTCATGACCACCTCTCTGTTAGACCTGACAATATGGAGAAATGCTTGTATCCCACCTCTGAGACCCTTCCATGTGTTCCGAGCAGGGAACACCTGCAAGTCTGCCAGCCACACGGTGTATTGATTTGCCAGGCTCAAAGGAAGGGCATTTCCTCTGCTCACTGCGAGACAGCCTTGCTGCCGATGAGCCTGGGAGAACATGTTTAGGTCATTCCATCAATGTAAAGGTTAAATGTTTAACTGTAGCTATTGAAAACAGAGCAACAGCAGCAGCAGCAACAACAGCGGCAGCAAAAGAATTGGATGCCTTATCAATGTCTGGATTTAAGATCTGCATCTAAGCACCTACCAGGACACTGCCCTGTGTTGAGAGCGCTGCCTCTCAGCATTTTTTTCATGTGTGGGCAGCGATGCAACAGCTCAGCCCTCAGCCTCACTTCACCTCAGTTGACAGCTTTGCAAAATGGATTTTTTTACTCAAATTTTTGCCTGGGGATTTTGAAGAAGTGCCTGATGTTTTATAGCATGTCTATACAATTTCTGCTCTCTCTGCTGATTTAGAGAGCCTCCTTATGTTGTAGCCTTACTTTAGCCATTCAGCCTCTGTGAGAATGCCGGTGACATACTCTATAAGAGGTTTTTTTGAATATATGTATACTTTTGTTGAGTAAATATGGACCTAGAAGAGTAATTTTTTTTTCCTACCCTACACATCTCCATTTCAGTAAATCAGAAGGTTTCTCATACGTTTTATTTGTATTGTTTTGCAAAAGACACTTTTTAAGGTGCTGTCACTCTGGTGCAGAGTGTTGACATCAAGTTCTGGTCTTTGCAAAGTGCTCTCTATACCCTGTCACCCTTTTTCTGTTGGTCTTTGGCAGTCACTACCCCTGTTAGATGAGTGTATGATCCACTGCAGTCCACAAACAGCTGTCCCTGGTGATGAGAGAAGCACAACAGACTGACCCATTGCAGGGACTTCGTCAGAGGGCTCAGTGGGGAGCAGCTGTGTGACTCTGCTGGCTCATAAACTGAGCTCCAGTGGGATACCTTGGCCCCCGATGCTGCTGTGCATCAGCCCAGCAAATGAGGTGGTTCTCTAGTGCAGGTACACAGTGAGCACCCATGTCCCAGCGGAGCTGTCACCTGAGTAGCACCAGCAGATGGATGTGGAAAGCCTTTAAATTCAGCACATGATCAATACTAAACTGATCTTCTGGAGTCTCTTACAAGATTACCCCAGCCTCATGAATCCAATAGTAAAAAAAAAAAACAAAAACTCGGCACACTAGGGAGACGTGAGAAACACTGCAGACCCCGTTTAGGATGCACAGAGACAGATTAAGGGACTTCACAGTTGTTTCTTGCAGTAAATAATTAATCCACTTTAAATTTGGGTTTATTGATACCCCCCCCCCCACCCCTGCCTCGGGTCCTTTCTACCAGTTTCCCTCTCATGTCCCGAAATTCCCATAATGGGTAGTTTCTGCCATTGTGAATCCCTACCACACACGTGTGTACACAGAGACATGAAAAGTTTGCATTTCAATGATTGACATACCAGTGAGAGCAGTACCGGGATAGACACGATGCTGTTTCACTGCTCAGCATCAGCAGAACTGAGCTGGGCTCAGTCTGGGACCTGGCCTGGCTTTGCTACCTTGATCTTTGCCCCAGTGCTGCTTTCACATGGTGCCAACATGCAGAACTGTTTGGAATGCATTAATAATACTAGTGGTATTTCTATACTAATTAGTAATGCCATGTGAACAAGCTATGACATAAATTATCAGCTGGTCAGGTGCAGAGCAGAGACTGCAGCTGACACAGAGCATCACCAAAGGGGTAGAAAGCTACCTTGGCATGGGACCAGTCTGTGGCAGGCATTCTTCACCAGGCACCCACCTAGAAGTCCTGGGCTTCCCCATGCAGACAGAGCCAGGAGAGACAAGGTAGCCACTAGATGGGACCAGTTATGTGTGGCATGCTGCATCTGGACTAGGGTATCTGATGGGCTCTGTCCTGATCACACACTACCAATGTGGACTCACACAGTGGTGGGCTTGCTGAACCAGATGGCTCATGTGTCAATGCAGGTTGCTACAGCTGCCAAAACCAGGTTGACGGGAGTCCCTACCATGGAATGAAGCTTGTCTGGCCCTGTCAGCTGAGAGAAGGCTATTTATGTGCTTCTCCAAAGCCCTTGGCAGCATGCTAGCTCCTGGGGCATCCTGCATCCCCATAGTTTTGCAGAAAAGACCAAGTACAAATTGGCATGTGTCTCTTTGAGATGAAAATTGTTGGGAGACAGCATGTCAGGAAGAGCATCTCACCTGCTTGCTCCTGGCTGCTCTAGAGACAACATGGGCTAGAAGGACTCTTGGGCCAGACTTTTACTGCTCCCTGTCGAAACCATTTTGACTGTCTGGAGCCCTGCATACACCTTCCAGGGAGTGTTCTCATTTACACGGGTAGCTGCTGTAAGGTTCTGATCCCACCTCTGGTACCATCCACCTCGGATCACTGTGAAGAGCAGGAGAAGTTGAGATTTTGGTGGCTTTGGTCTGTCCCGAACTGCATTTTCAGGAATAGATCCTCCTTTTCAGGTGTTGCCCAGCCTCCACTGGTTCTTTTAACACTCCTTCCAGCAAGGCAGTAGGTGACCTTTTGAAGAGAAATAATCCCAGCATCAATATAGTATTTTGCATGCTGTTCCCTTAGGATCTATAAGTATAGGCTAAATCAAAGTTATTCTAATCCTCTGCTTTGAGAGGTGCTGGCTAGATCCCACCATATGGGAGGCAGTGGCTGCTCTGTTTGGGACCCAGGCCAGAATCTCTGAAATGCCTCAGGGACATTTCTTGAAGTGCCCTTCAGGGACATCTGGGCATTGGGTTGTTCAGGGCTTGTGCCTCAGGCACAAGCTTCTTTTCCAGTTTCTGACCACTGCTGCTTCTTGCACAGGAATCTGTCTGTGAATGGATTGCTCCTCTGTGAGGTGTGAGTCCAAGGAATACAGAGCATTACACTCTCAGCATCTCCAGGTAGGCACCTGCACATTATGGGTGGTGGAGTGACCTCTAACCTGCGCAAAGGGAGCCTCCGCCTGTCCTTGGCCTGAGGTTGTCTGTTACATCACATCAGCAAAGCCTGGTCCCTGACCTGGGATCCTACCCAGGATGGAGAGGGCAAGGAGGTGCACGCACAGCCCTGCTGGCCTCCCCACCACTCTGCTGGCTGCCAGCAAGTGAAGGGGGATGCTGGAGTACAGATCAAGCACTGGCATCTCTTCTCTCTGAGGCCAGCACACTGGATACCCCTGCAGATGACAGCTGGTGGCACTCAGCATCTCTGGAGACATCCTCAAGGCTCTTGAGGTTGCTTTCCATTCAAGGCATGTGCCTTGTCACAAGCCCACACACTTCCTGTGGTTTTAGGCATGCAGTGCCCATGGGGTTGGCTGCTGACAGTCCCCCTGTACCAGCAGACAGCAGCCTGTGGGTCTGGGGCTGCACACAGACACATCAGGCTGAGTTGACAAGCCTGGTGTGAAATAAGATGAATGGGCTGAAGTTGGTGAAAATGATTCTAATTTATAATCTGCTGCTTCGTGGAGCTCCCAAATTAATTCTCTCTAGATACATAAGTAGGCCACATGTTTGCTTTGCTTCAAATGTAATAAACATTACACTCTGTCCCCTGCTGTTGGTACTGGTTCCTGTCAGAGCATTAGTCCCTATAGCTAATTCCTCACACCTGTCTCCCAGGCTCCTGGGACCTAGGCTGAGCATGGGGCGGAAACGCCAGGTTCCAGGAAACTTGTGGCAGGGAGAGATGAACTGTTGATCAAAGGGCTAGTGCACAGTGCCTCTGAATATGTAGTAACAGCAAGGCAGCCCAGCCCACTTGGGAAAGGGCTTTGTTCCTGATGAACTGTTTGCCAGGCTCCTCTCTGTGGCAGCAAGCAGCTGGGCTGGGATAGGGTTCTGGGATCTGCACACCCTCAAGCCACAAAGAACTGGCAAATGGGGGGTTGTAACACCAGTGGAGAGGCTGTTCTTTACAGCTCTACTGGGGTCTGGGTGTCAGCACAGGGCTGCTGCAGAACTGAGTCGCTGGCCTTGTCCAGGAAGGTCTCTCTGGCCGGTGCAGAAGTGGCAGCTGCAGCCATCTTCAGGGTAAGGGTGCTGCCTGCCACAGCAGCATGTGCTCCTTGCTGCTGCTCCTTCCCTTCTCTGGTGCTGCGGGGCAGGAGTTGAGGTATACCTTCTGCCATGGAGCCAGGGCAGGAGCTGCAGCCCTGCTTCCCCTGTCTCCTGGAAAAGCCAGAAAGAGATGGGGAGGGTCCCAGCAGGTAGCGGGGAGCTTTCCTGGGGCATTCATGGCCCTAAAGTGTCAAGATGCCCAAAGAAAGGTCTGTATTGCCTCTACAGCTAAGGATAGTACCTCCCAAGAGTTTGGGCACTGCTGGCCTGGAAAGTGCTAGTACCTTTGTCAGGTGGAAATAGAGGTGATGGGCAGTCCCTTGTTCCTAGAAAGACCATCTATGCTTATAAAAACAGAACAAATTTTGCAGTGCCTTGCTGATCTTGCAGGGGGGTTGGACTCGAAGATCTCCAAGGTCCCTTCCAACCCCTGACATCCTGTGATCTCTCTCCTCTATTTCCTTATCTGCAGGTGATGGAGGTTGTTTCCAGATTTACAAGGGTGCAGAGGCTTGCGTGAGAAAAAGCCAAGTGCTGGACCTCGGACTTCAGTTTTTTGTTTCAATTGCTTTGTGACTGATCACAGTCTTCACTCTCTGCCTTGTTTTCTACCTCCTTCCATGGTACAATCATTGTGGTCTCTTCATCTACTTAACAGCTAAATCCCATCTCACAGACACTAATTGTGAATATGGATTGACAAGCCTGGGGTTTATCTTTGCCATCATATCTCTATCTAAATTCCAGGAGTGCTGGGACTGAGGCAGCAAGTTCTGATGCAGAACCATGTGTAAACTTCTGCTGAACTAGTGACCCTCCTGGTCTCCAGGCATGTGGAGACCTTTCCCAGGCCTTACACTCCTTTCCACACCAAGAAAACATCCTCCATCCTTGCTTACTTGCCCCAGCCTGCTTAGCACCCTGGCCTTGTTCTGGTGCTGTCTTGGTTCAGCAGGTGAAGAAGTGTAGAGCTGCTTTTGCTTGGTGAGATGCCTTTGGTAGAGGGTGGATGAATTGGAATTGGTGTGTGCTGGATGAAACTTACATCTGGTTTGATTCAATGATGGGTTATGTATTGGTGCAGAAAAATGAGGGCAGCTTACTTGGCACTGTTTTCACCAGATGAAGGAGAACTTTAAAAATCAGTTTAGAGTGTAGTTTAATAGGGAATTTCAGCGCTCCTGCTGCTAACAACCAGGCCTGGCTCTTTTTTCTCACCTGGCTTTACCCTTTGCATCCATAGCTTCTCTGCTGGCATCTCAATGTAAGCAAAGCACTTGCCTGGCTTTGGGCTCCCATCCTGCCCTGGGTGGTCCAGAGCCAGACACTCCAAGTCCTTCAGTCCACCTTAGGGCAGGGACAAATTCCTTGAGCCCTGGTAGGGAAGAGGTGCTGGCCTCTCACGCTGCACCACAGCACCCAGGTCTGTGCTTGCTGTAGTCATGAGGAGTCTGACCCAGTATCTGCAAAGTGTCTGACTGCGCTGAGGGCATGCGCTTCCAACCTGCCATTACACTGTGGGGGTGTGGATTCACTCTGCACTCCCTGGGGAGGTTCTAGCAGGAGGAGCCGTGTTGGGGACTCTCAAGGACAGAGATGCCAGCCTGACCTCAGGGCATGTGCACCCCCACTCTTCCTGGAGCCCTAGACATTGGCATTTGTGTGCCCCATGCAGGCCTGCCAGGGAGAGGAGCCAAGCAGCAGCTGTTATCAGGCTCACACAGACCTTCCCATCTGGCTGCTCTTCTGAGGAGTGATCCATGCTCCCTGCAGGTGTCAGGCAGCCTTCACTGGGAGGTGCAGCCAAGGCCGGAGGTGCAGCAGCTCTGTAGAGTCCTGGTAGGTAACAGTCTCACCCTGCCATCTCCAAACCAGGTTGATGCAACCCTGACAGTGCCTGCAGAACCTCTTCTCATCTCAAATATGCAGATGGGAGCTGGTATCAAAGCCCCAGGATTTGTGTCAGCTCGAGCTATGTTGCAAGAGGCTGGAAACACAAAGCTCAGCCTGGTTCTGGGTCCAGAGCGTTGGGGATGGAGAGCCAGTGTGCTGCAACAAAAGGATGCACAAGGCCCTTAGGACTCTAAAGACACCACTTCTCCCAGCTGCTGTAAAGCACAGTCCTCTGTGAGTCCTCCTCTCTGCCCTGTGGAGGTCTGCCAGGGCTCTGAAGACCTGGGATCAAGGATCTGCTGGCAGACATGGTCAGTGTCTGCATTGCTACTCTGTGTCTGTCCTCCCCACAGGCATTTGCAGTGTGCCACTGGCAGCAGGTGAAGGTGAAGGGAGAGCTGCTCACATCTACCTGCCTGGATGGAAGGCTGAAGACCATCCCTGTAGTGTTTGTTGTCAAGCTCTGTGACTACAGAGCCACTGAGACCGAGACAAGACATTGTCATCAATCCTGTGTCTCCTGAAGTTATTCCCAGAGCTTCTGAGAAGGCCTGAGCTAGGTGGCTGCCCACCACCCTGTTGACAGACCCTCTTGCTTTCCTGTAGCCTGGCTCAAGGCAGAGGTGGGCTTGGGCTCACTGTGCTGTGGAGCTTGAGCTGTGCTGCATCTGTGCCACTGGCTGCATTTGCTTCCGCATGGCACAGTACCCTCAGGGGCCTGCTGTTTGCTCTGACCCTGGCAGATGGGGAGGGTTGATGGCTCCTGGGGAGCCGTGTCAGGAGATGTTCCCAGGCCTGAGATGACAGTGTTTCTCCCTGATCTATGCAGTTTGTTTCAGAGGTGATGGTGTTTCAGAGATGATGGAGCAGGAGCAGACCAAAGCTGATCGGCACAGGGGCAGCCAGGCTGGTTAAGCAAGACATTTTAAATGTTTTTCATTACAGCTCTCTGCAGTCCAAGCCTTGACAGGAGCAATTCTCTGCTTTCAGTTAGCTTTGTAACTGTGTTAGGTCTAGGTTAGGTAAACAAGAGTTTTCCAAGTTAGATTGCAGGAGCTAAGGCAGCTCTGAGCATCTTGGTTGTGTCCCTGGGGATACAGCTGCTGGGTGTTGCTGGCACTGTGACACAGCTGCTCCATACCTTGGCTTTGGGGATCCCCAGCACCTTCTCTTGGGAGACTGGGCCAGGGGTCTGGCTACAGAGAGGGAGAGGGCAGTCCCCTGACTGCCACCTTGGAGAGCAAGAGTCTGCTCTCAGCCTGGAATGGTTACTCTTAGCACAACTCTTCTTCCTCTGTGTTTGTTTCCTACTCTTTTCTCACTCCATCTACACCACAGAGAGAGGACAAAGGAGTGTATTCTCAGCAAGTTTGCTGATGATACAAAACTGGGAGGAATGTCTTGACACACCAGAAGATTGTGCTGCCATTCAGCAGACCTGGAAAAGCTGGAGAGTTGGGCAGAAGGGAACCTAATGAAGTGCAAAAAGGGCAAGTGTAGAGTCCTGCTCCTGGGGAGGAATAACCAGGTCGAGGGAGGTTCTCCTCCCCTTCTACTCTGCTCTAGTGAGGGGCCACACCAGGAGTTCTGTGACCACTTCTGGGAACCCCAGTTCAAGAGAGACAAGGAACTACTAGAGAGAGTCCATCAGAGGCTGTGAAGATGATTAGAGGACTGGAGCATCTCTGTGCTGAGGAAAGGCTGAGATCCCTGGGTCTGTTTAGCCTGGAGAACAGAAGACTGAGAGATGATGTTGTTAATGCTCATCCATTTCTAAAGGGTGGGGTTCAAGAGGATGGGGAGAGGCTCTTTTCAGTGGTGCCCAGTGACAGGACAAGGGGAATCAAGCACAAACTAGAACATGGGAAGTTCTACCTAAATGTTAGAAAAAATTTTTTTACTTTGAGGGTGCAAGACCCCTGGGACGGGCAGCCCAGAATGGCTGCAGAGTCTCCTTCTGCGGAGACTTGAAAAACCCTCCTGGACACATTCCTGAGCAACCTGATCTAGGCAAACCTGCTTTATCAGAGGGGTTGGACTAGTTGATCTCCAGAGGTTTCTTCCAACCCCTACCTTCTGTGATGCTGTGACTGTAAGGTGTTAAAAGAAGTAACAGAACTGAGCACCCAGGACCAATAAGCCTCACCAGTCTTCTCAGCCTCAGGTTCCCTCATCGTTTATGGTACACCCCTCATGTTCAGAGAGCTGCCAATGACAGACCCTGCTTGTACTCACTTTCCCCATCCTGTCCTGCCTCCTGTCCTGAATACAGTTTTACATTTTATGACTCTCAGAGGTTTTTAAATTTAATGGGTTCTTTTTTTTCCTTTCTTCCTTCTTATCACCTGAGCTGGATCCTCTCTGAGCTGCTGCCAGCTCCAGGGATTACATGTGAATAATTTAGGTCTGATGGTATGTTTGAAGTTTAAGAGAAGGAAGTGGCAAGTGTAGCCTGCTCCTCATCCCTGCCCCAAGGCCATGGTGCATGCTGCTGCAGGGTCTCCAAAGGCAAGGATTCCCTAAGGAGCCACACTGAACATTTCATGGCCCTACTTGGGCATGGTGCTCCACATGCTGGCACCTTGGAGGCCAAGGCTCCCAGGGTACTATAAGGGCAATGGGCTCATTTTCACCTAGCTGCCCTTACAGGCTGCTGCTCTGCAATGAGGCAGCTCCCCAGCACCAGCACTGGAGGGCTGATGTGTGCACCATAAACTGAACCACAGCACTGTGCCTGTGTGAGGGACTATGCGCCTTGTTTGCCAGCCCAGGGCCAGGAGCACTTCGATGCCAAACCATCATTTGTGTCTTGGCAGCTCTGAAGCATAGGCAAACATGATTTGCTGGAGCCAACTTACAGGCTAGCTGCTGCTGGATGAAAGAAGGTTCCTCTAGGGTTGTCGTGGAGGAAGGAGGAACGTCTAGTGTGTTGAGTAATGGCAACAAAGGGCTTTTGGCTGCTTGACTCTCTCAGGGTGCATTCAACTACACAGGGCCCAGAAGCAGATCAGACTTCCCTCCCCATGTCCCAGGGGTGTGCACTGCTATAGTGGTCTCTGTGGGCTGTGCTTGCACAACATCAAGTGTGGCTAGTTCTTAGGACAGGGGGCACCAAAAGATACTCTGGAAAATTGTTTTTAACCTCCTGTGATTCACTGTTCAGAAAGCTAAGTCACTTTTGTCAGAGATGGTTCAGCAGCAGCCCCAGTGGATGGAATCTTTTCCTCATACGTAAACTTCTCTTTGCAAGGTGGCTCTGACAAAATTTAAGTATGAACTTTAGTGGCTTCCAGGAGCTCTTGGAAGAACTAACAAGCATATCACAGGGTCCAGTATTAAATCATTCCCTTCTGGGATGCAGTACAGAATGGAAACTGTCAGGCAGTTTGAGATCCACTTAACAGCAATTAGTGCAGATGAAAGAAGCACTAACACAAAAGCCCAAGACTGTGTTTTGGGTGGGAGAAGGAAAGGAATGTGTAAGAGGAACTGTAAACATGACAAAATGGGACCGTGTAGCCCACAAAATAATGAAACATTTTAACATTTCTACTCCTTTTCATGCAAGCAGAAACGGTTGATAAATATGTGATAGAATTAAAGACCTACAGTAAAACCTTGGAGCTGAGGATCTGCGAGAATTGTGAACACAGACTAATCTGCAGAATTCTGCATACAGCATAAAAGAAAAGACAAATGCATGTTCAAGAGCCAGAAGCTGCAGCAGCAGAAATCTGCTAAGCAAGAAGACTCCTCTGCCCACCCGGAGGAGCATCCAATGAGAGGAGAAACCATCACTGGCAATGGATATGGAGCACCTATAGAAAGTAGGAGTATTTCCTGGAAAACTCCAAGTTACAACAAATGTGGCCCTAAACAATATCCTTGTAAAAGCCAGCAAAATGTGATGTGGAATGTGTGTTCATGAAAGCTGCAGTCATAGCCATGGCTCTGGCGGACTTTCAGCCAGTAAGGGCATCTCATAAACATTACCCTGTGAAGGGGTAAAATCAGTCAAGAGATGCTATTCTACTATTCTATGCCACAGTTAACTTCAAGACAGACAATTTCAAGGTATGTTAGTAGAACAGTATCCCTGGAAAAAGGAAAGGCCAGTGTACAACAGCTAAACAGATGAATACTTATGTGTGCAAAGGATGTAATGGACTATGTTTTAGTCTATTCTAAAAATACCTATATTGGGCCATTTGAAAAGTAGTAGCAAAGATACAATTGCACAGTTTGAAAACACTAACATTTTTAGAAAGGTAGATCATTCTCTGGGTCCCGGTAATTGAGTGATCAGAGGAGCTCAACATGATGCACTTACAGCACATCTTTTGGGAGGTTCAGATTCCTGCAGTTGCACATTGGAATTCATGTAGTAGCTTATCATATAGTCAGAGAAGCCTGCTACTGGCAACAGCAGAACAATAAATGGCACAAGGAAAGCAAAACTTTAAAGAGAACTGAGTACAACAGGGGCTGCCAGGGGAAAAGAAGATGGAAGATTGACTGGATATGCCCATATATTGTCTTTTAAAAGCAGTGGATCTAATCGTGGTGGTGGCTGAGCTGGATTTGAGTCAGAGGGGACCAAACATGATGAAAGATAAGCAGAGATGGGTCTGATGCTGCACTTTCCAGATGTGGGCACTGGATAGGACTTATTTTCCTTTGGTGTAGGATGGCTTTGCTGGTCCATCCCAACCACATTATGGTGGTCTTCCCAATCCAGAGTGCATATCCTTTGGAGTGCTGGACTCAGCACTGGTGTACTCCAGAAGTGGTCAGATAGATCACTCTGCCTTTCTGGTATGTGAGTCCAAAGACCATTCTAGTACCAGAAATAACTATTTTCCGTCTCACATCCTCTCCACAGCTTTTCTCAGCCAGATTGTGGCTTTTACCACACCACTGTTCTCCTACCACCATCATGGGAAGATTACAATTGCTTTGAGCCCTGTTTCACTCTGCTCTTGGCTGGTCTCAGGGCCACAGAAGAATTTGTTTGAGTGTAAGAAAGCATGTGCATACATGTGTGTTTACTAGGCAGAATGACAAAAGGAGACTGTATCATGCTCCTCCTGACAGTTAGGCCTGTCCTAAGCTTTCCATCTAGCTGGGACCCTTGGATGCATACCAGACCCAATAGCCCAAACCGCTGCCTTTCCTGCATTTTCTTTGGTTTGTTAGACTGAATATTTAGGGCACAGCTTCAGTTACTTACTGAACACCATGCATCTAGCTGTAGATCTTGGGGGCAAGCAGTCTGGAATGAATGTCTATGCCACCGACAAAAGGGCATTGTGCAAACACATCCCACAGCAGGAGGTCATTCCTGGCTCACCTCTCAGGCACATTGTCTGCCTGCCCACTAGCAGAGCCAAACACTTGCCTGTGGGCTTTCTTCAAGGCCATAGTCAGGGACTGGACCAGCAAGGCAAATGCTGAATGACTGCTACAAATAACTGTCCCAACCATTAATTTTTATAGGCTGAGTGGCAGCATTTCATGCTGGGTACAACCAGCAGTGGAGATGAAAGCTCGAAGCCAAATAGACATCAGAGAGCCAGTACAAATGCTATTTATTAAAGAATGCC
The DNA here is from genome assembly GCA_024611175.1 of Megaceryle torquata. Lineage (NCBI taxonomy): Eukaryota > Metazoa > Chordata > Aves > Coraciiformes > Cerylidae > Megaceryle > Megaceryle torquata. Next base: position 9,040 of record JANIJG010021369.1, on the reverse strand, counting down.
TGGACTGCAGAGGAAGCAGAAAGGTGCATCTTGAAAGGAACCTTTAACACCTGTGAGTGAAAAGCAGCAAGGGCTGGGAAGCAAGGGGAGCTGCCAGAGGCAACAGCTAATGGACCTGGTCCTAGGGTGAGCTGACAGCAGGGAGCATGTGGCTGGGAGCCAAAGGGTAAATCACAATGCTTCATCTGTAGCCATAAAAGCAAGAACTGAGCGGATGGGGCTGCCTAAGCTGAGCTGACAGGCAAGAAAGTGCTGCTGTGGAAGGGGATATCCCCAGGCTCCCATGGGGAGCTGCTGCTCTTTACTATGGTTTGTGCAGAGCTACTAATAACCATGCACTCCTGTCAGCAGGGTACATTGCATTTCTGCACCCTTCAGCACTGGAGCAGGGACTCCAGCTTCCACCTCAGCTGCTGAGCATACCTGATCAGACTCCCCATCCATCCCTTCCCAGTATGTCAGCACAGCCTCTCCCAGCTAGGCTCCACACCATCCTTCCCCCTTCACTGCAGATAGGCCTGCTCCATGCAAGGACATTTTCAGCTTCCAACAGCTAACCAGGCCCTTTCTTCCGGCTGTATATACTCTGGCTAGGCTTACAATGCTTACGGGAGTGTGCACCACACAGGCCACTGTTACCTTCTCCCTGGCCCAAGGCCTTATACTTTTCCTTGCTTTTCCCTGACTGCACAGGGAAAAAAGCAGCCTGTCCTGTCCTGCCAGCCTCTCAGCAGGGGTACTGTATGCACATGTCTGTCTCCCACCCTGGAGTCACTCTGAACAGCAGAATCTGCTGCATTAGGTTGATTTCAAGAGCCCCTCTAGGTCAGTTAGCAATTACCTGCACCAGATATGTCCTTGGAAAGGAGCTTCTGATCTATTCAATGCACTCGTTTTTCTCTTTCAATTTTAAATTTGCCTCACTAGAAACAGGAACTTCAGCTTCTTTTACAGACCATGGTAAATTAGGATTTTGTCCAGTTCTGTTAGTTTTGCTGATACAGATGTTTTTCCCTACAGTGGCAATGCCATGGCCAATCCGAGGTGTGTCCAGACCTGCTCCATTGAAACTCTTCCAGCTGAGCCTGCAGGTGATGTCATGGTATGCAGAGTATTTCTGCACAGACCACTGACTCTAGCATTTGCTGAGCAGCCTCTCCTGGGATGGGCACCCTGGTGCCAAAGCTCTTGTTATTATTTGAGACTGGTGCTCTGTGTTGTTGAGGAATGGACCATGAGCAAAGGTATTCCCTCCTTCAAAGAGTCAGCTGCAGTGTAAGTTTCCCATCTGCATACTACAGTCTTGTCCCGGGAGGAAGAGGACTAGAAAGAATGAAAGCCAGTGTCTTTGGATCTGTCTTTATCTTTGTGCTGAAAACTGACTACAACAACTTGTCACAAAGATGTTTTCTAGAGTGACATACTTCATGCTGGCCTCTTCCAACATAGTCCCGGTCTCACTGTGGGAATGCTCCAGCTGCTTCATTCTGCTGCTCAGCTGAGGTTCATTCTGCTGCCGCTGGAGGACACATTCCCAAGGGAAGGGAGCTGCACTGCAATCTTGCAGCTGGTGCATCTGCAGCAGTGTCTGGGGCCAATGCATAGCCACCCCACAGTGAGCCCCTTCATAGTCTCAGCTGGGAGTGGCCAGGGCCAACCATCTGCATGCAGGCCACACGCTGCTGGGAAAGGGATCTAGCAATTTGCTGCTAGCTCTTCATGTGGTTCCTGGTGCCTGATGTGGTCACACTACACCCTATTCCAAACCAGCAGTTCAGTGCTCAGAGGCAGAAGCAATTTTACATAAAGTTCAATTAAATATTTGCTTTATAATTGCGCAACAAATTATTCATAAAGGAGCTGGAATCTAATCACAAGTCTGACACCGTGGAGTCTGCAAATGACACAGTACTTGGGGAGAATAAAGATGGGGGAGAGCCACCAGGCTCTGGTGACAGGAATGCTCCCAGGAAAAGACTGGAAGCAGCACCAAAGAGTCTCAGCAAGTCAGGGTCATTCGGCCATCAGTAAGGAATAAGTGGGGTGGCATGCAAGAAATGGCTCTTGGCAATAGATTCAAGGTTTGGGCCCATGTGTGCCCAGCAAACTTAGGGCAGCACTGGAAAGTGCCCTTCCCAACCATGCTGTGTCAGCTCCAGCTTCCTGTGAGCACATTCTGTGGTATGTCAAGGAGTCGACCCATCTCTGCAGAACCTGTGAGCACAGATTTGCTGCCTTCAGCTTTTTCCCTTGTCTCCAGCAGGAATCACACTGCCTGGCCTTTTAAAGGGTGCAGAGGCCTCTCCCTAGACATGGGGTATGAAGAAAGTTGCATGGTGCAACCAGGCTGTGAAGTCCATCTTTCTGGACCCGTGCCAGAACAGCATCCAAGAAAAGGCAGGAGGCAATCTGGGCATGTATTGTGGCATCCCACATTGCAGCCCTCAGGAGACTGGCAGTGTGGGGCAAGGACACGCAGCTTGCAAGAGGTGGCTGCTAAGCACAGCAAGAGCAAATGTGACTACACAGGGACCTTCTGCAGGGAGTTTGGCAGGGGCACTTGCTTCCATGCAGCCATCATGACGTCCTGAGTTGCAGCTGTGGGAACAATGCCATCTCTGCCAGGCCCAACAACACAATGCTCATCTCCTTTTATACTGGAGGGCAGCAGATTGAATCCTGCACCCCATGAATAGTGACTGAGCTATGTCAATCTCTGTTCTGCTGAGATGAGGCAGGGTGAGGTCAAGGAATAGAACCAGGTTTGCTGGGCAGATACTGAGCCCAGCTGCCACTGCAGACAGATGCTGCTTTGCCTGGCAAGTACCCACCCATCCCAGTTTCTGTTCCCTGCTGTCATCCTGGGCAGTAGGCTGCACACTGCCCCTGTCCTGCCAGGGAGAAGCCCTGAAAGGCACCCAGCATTAGGTAGGCTCTGACTGACAGGGAAGCTGGATCCTGGACAGAGAGCTGGACTGGAGATGGATTGCCTGCCAGCCAAATGTGGACATTAGACAGGGAGTTAGATTAATGGGAGCTGGCTCTGCCAGCAGAGAGGTGAGTCACAGAGCTTGTCCTGTGCTGAATCTGTTTCTCCAATAGGGATGAAGTAGGAGGATTTAGCGAGATTAATCTCTCATAGAGTTGTGAGAATAGACAGGATTCATGCGCTTATCAGCAGCAAATTTCCAAGTAAGCAGAAAGGGAAAGGAGAGCAGGTCAGTCACGGCTACTTTTTGGCAGGAGGTGACGGGAAGCTCTCAGGCACCCCTGTGTATACCCCTCCCAGCACTGAAGTCACCAGAGAGGAGGATGAGGCCAGGAAGAGGAAATCTTAGTAAACAGACTTTATGTTATGTTTAAAGGAGCTGTGGAAAGAGAACCTCAGTGCTAATGAACCAGGAATATTTTCTTGGAGAAGGCAAATTTCCATCCCATGTTGGGAGTCTTGTTTTTTTTTCTGATATTTCTTTAGTTGTTCATGTCATGGATCTTTAGTCTGAGCAGTTTTACAAATGTGTTGTGGAGATGAAAGCACCAGGGAAAGCTGCTCAGGATCAAGTTGGAAAAGATTTTAACTTTCAACTCCTTACAGACAAACGCACACACACAAGGTGGGGGGTGGGAGAGGGGAGTGAAAAGACTGGGAAAAGGAAGAGGAAGGAGCAAAAACAGATAAGGAGAATAGATGAGTGAAAGGGATAGAGCAGAGAAGACTAATCACAAGAAAAGGAAAAAGTCACGAGCAGAAAGAATGGGGGAGAGAGGGAGAGAACAAACCAGAGAGGCCTGCAGCTCAGTGAGATGGGGAGAGTGTAAAGGAGGAGTGCTGCAGATACAGGTGAGCTAAGAAATATGAAAGAGCTATTTGAATGCTGGGATAAAGCAACAATGGAAATAAGAGGAAAGGAGAAGCCAGATGAGGACTAAATTCCCATGGAGATAAAGGGGATGACAACCAAGTCAAAGGATAACCCATCCATCCTTCTGTCACTGACAGTACGAGACATGGCATGAAAGAGACGTCAACTTTTGAGAGAGGCTGCAGGATAGAGCTGTGGAGGCTGCATTCTTTGCTCATGCATGTGGAGAGCCATGATCACAAAGGGAGCGACCATGTCACAGGTGGTCCTTGTTCTCCTGCTTTGGATCCTCCATCATCCCTTGCCCACAGAGCATGGGGTGGCTCCTGGCCTATGCTACTGTGTGACATGGGCATACTCTGTAGCATTGCTGAGTTCATGTCTCACAGGACTGTCATAATGTGTCTGGTTACAGTGCTCTCTAGGGCCTGTGTGTGAGCTCGACTGGGGCAGGCCTGGCTGCCCTTATCAGCACCCTAGAGGGAAGCAGCAAGAAGGCAGAGACACAGAGATCTGTGTTGGAAGGGACCTCTAAAGGACATCTAGTCCACCCCACACACATACACAATGAACAGGGGCCTCTTCAACTAGATCAGGCATGGAGAAGTTGTGACATGGGGAAGGGGGTGATGGCAGGAGAGACAAAACTTTCCTGACCCCAGGGTGAGAGGGTCTTATCAAAACCAGATTGGAAAAGAGCACTGCAATGACAGGCAAGTGCTGGAACCATCTCCATCCAGTATACACCAGCTTGCTGGATGCTTTCTGCCAGGTGGGCTCAGCTCCATCTGCGTTGCCACTGCACTGTGAGAAACAGTACCTCTGCTATCCCAGGGAAAGGATCTGGGTGTTCCCAGTGCCTGTGTCAGTGTTGGCACAAGAGCCTAGAAGCTGTCCTAGGCTGGACTGGCATTGGGTACAGTCTCTGTTTGCAGTGTTAGCAGCAGAGCAGCTGTGCTCCAGGCTTTGCTCCTTTCCCTACAAGAGCATCAGGCACAAGTGGGATCTACTATCGCAGCAGTGCTTGCAGCTGGGAGGTTTCTTACTCTCACACTGGGATTGAGGACATTTCTAGATGCTTCCATGCCTGAGGGGGCTGGTATGGAGCATCTCCCAGGTCTTCTTCAGGGCCCCATTGCCGTTGTGAGTGGGAGTCATGCAGTTAGTATGAGGATAGGAAGCCTTGTGCCAGAGAGTGCAAAGGTGGGGAGGACATCTGCCTGAGCCTGCTGCTGGATCTGTGCCCTGCTCATTTCTTGGTCCTGGAAAGGGGGAATTACTCCTCCTGGATTCATGCTGTGGTTATAAGCCACCCTCTTTTGCTTTTCATCCACCTCTTCCTGACCTGCAGGCCACCTGCCTGTGCAGGGACCATCACACCTAGGTGGTTTGTGAATAACCTGCTGCTGGGTTACCACCGTTTCTTGGCCCATATTGGCCAAGCAGAGGATTTGTTTGCCCTTTGTAAGGTACTACACACATGGAGCAACAGGACATTCGCTCCTCTGATGTTCCCTGGTGTTCCTTCCAGGGCAAAACTCCAAGGCCCAATATTAGATATTGCTGTGGAAGCAGGAGAGCATTTTATGCAGGTAAAATGTGAGACCCTGGACAGTGGAGACTGGAAAATGACCCACTGAGGTCTATTTGTCTGAGTGGTGGCTAAACCTCGACTTGCATGATCAGATTTATCTGTCTCAAAATGATATTGCAGCCTCACCAGCTTTGAACTTCTTCCTTGCTTCCACCTTCCACCTGTCCTGATCATGCCCAGAGTGGTCTGTAAACTTGGTACTCTGCTGGTAAGTGACTCTGCTGCAGGCAGCAAGTTGTGTAGCCGTTCCTGCCCCTGCAACCTCTGAGTGCTGCTGAGCCCAGATAGTGCCTGCCACGCTTCGGGTGGGGCTCCGGAGGAGGCACCCGAGACCTGAGGTGGGTGCTGAGGATGCCACGGCTGCCCAGGTGCACATCAGGAGGGGGTCTGCCAGCCCCCACCCCAGCGGTGCCTGGAGCCCCTACCAGAGCTCCTGCCAAGATGCCATTGGGCCATCGGGATCTGACCCATTCAAGGGCTGGGGACTCCCTGACCTACTGGGTGCCCTGGCACCCCGGCCCGGTGATGCGCTCCCGCGCGGTTTGCGCGTTCTCAGCCCCGGGCGCCGCTCAGCATTGGCGCTCAGGGGGGGCCGGGCCTGAGCGCGGGAAGGCAGCGTCTGCCCCTTCCCTCAGCACCGCGGCTCGCTCCCTGCCTCCGCGGTGGCCCCGGTCGCTCCCGGCGGTCCCCGGGCAGGCACGGTACCGGGGTCAGCGGAGGCGACGCGAATCCCAGGGGCGAGGGCACCGCAGGGCGGAGGAGAGGGCCCACGCTGCGGGCAGCCCCTCCCCGCCCTCCCGGGGGGCCGCGGCAGCACGCGGAGGGGATCAGCTGTTTCCAGGGCCGGGGCCGGACGGGTTCCGAGGGCAGGGGCGGGTCAGGCCCTGGAGCCGGGTCCCGAGGCACGTAGCAGACCGGTTCCCGCGTCGGGGTCCCCAGGGCCGGTCCCCAGGGCCGGCTGCCCGGGGCCGGTCCCGGGCGGGGACCTGGCGCTGCATTCTCAGAGTCTCCAGCAGAGGCTGGGCTGGGCTGGGCTGGCGGGGAAGGAGGGAAGGAAGGGAGCGAAGGAAGCGAGGGGGAGGAAGGCGGCTCTCGCCGCACATGCATCCCCAGCAACACACCCCGCCGCCCGCGCCCCGCCTCGCGCCGTGCCCGCCCGGTGCCAGCAGCCAGCTCCGCTCGCCGCCGGCGGTCGGTGCGCCGCGCTGCCCGCCGCGCCGACGCTGCGATCCGCTCCGGACCGGGCTGCCGGGGTGCCGAGCCTGCGATCCGCTCCTCGCTCGACTGCTGGGGCGCCGCTCCGTGCTGGGCTGCCGGGGCACCGCTCCGTGCCGGTGCGCCGCGCTGCCCGGGTGCCGCGGAGGATGCCGCGGGAGGCCGAGAGCCCGGCGCGGGGTGGTCGCCGCGGCCGCCGCCCCAGGTAAGAGCCGGCGCGGGCGGCGGGGGTCGGCGGGGCTCGGCGCGGCGAGCACCACGGGGGAGCCCAACTTCTCTGTCCCTCGCCGCGCCGCAAACTTTGCTGCCGCGCGGCGGGGCTGCGGCTGGCGCTCCCCGCGGTGGCTGGGGCCCGGCCCTGCCCCCGGCCGCCCCGGGACCGTGGGCTGCGGACAGGGTCGCCGCCACCTCGGGCCGCACAGCCCCGGCAGCCCGAGGTGCCCCGGAATTCGCGCCTGGGCAGGAGCGTTGAGTCGCTTCAGTGTTGGAGGGCAGGTGAAGATTTTATGCTCCTTTGGGTATCGCTGCCAGGGTCTTAAGTGTGTGGCACCCACGGCTTCAGCACCAGCTCTGTCAGCGGTAGGGTTTCAGGATACTCCTCAATTAAAGCACTCGGGTGTTTAAAGAGCTGCAGCTCTTTTTTAAGCTGGTGGTATCTTAAAACAACTCTTTCGGCTCCTTCCTACCCAAGAGCTATCTCCCCATTTTTCTTACTGAGACCAGAGCCATTCGTGCTAGTTACCACAGGGGCTCTGTTCAGGGATATGTGTGAACGTGCAGCCGAGATGCCTGAGGAGTCCTGCCCAAGTCCTTTTAGCAGGCAGGGTAACGTTTCCCTTCAGAAAGGCACATTTTTCTAACAACAAACTGAAAATAACCATGCTAAAGCTAGCACTTTCCTCATTTAAAATATAGTTCCCAAATGGCTGTGCACAGGCCTTCTGGGAGCAAGTGTGCACAGGCCTTCTGGGAGCAAGTGCTGCAGCCATGTCTGCTCCTCCTTCATGCCCAGCTACAGCAGCTTGTCCAGGTGCAGAGCTGCCATGCCAAGTGCATCTTGCTGAGCATCCTGGAGGAAATCCTGTGGCACCCAGGCTCCTGTGGTTGCTCACCTTGCAGGGGAAGGAAGGGTGCATTAGTTCTGTTTTCTGTTTTGGTTTGATTCCTAACAGTTGTAACATCCCTTACAATCTGGGGAGATCTGTGTTGTCTTCTATACTCATTTTATGCATGAACAAGACCAGTTATAGAGCTGATGGTGTTAGATAGCAGCAAGGAAAGGCGGGCTCAAGAGTTCAGACATAACTTTATAAGAGTGCAGTGCATCTCAGGGAAGCCTTTGGACCTGAGAGGGCTGAGAAGGATGGCTCCACCAGAGCTCTGCTTCTCTAGAGCTTGCTTGCATGGCCTGAGGAAATAAATGGGGAGACGTGCCTCTCTGTCTCTGCTACTAGGCTGGTACTATGCTGTTAAAATATCATACATTGCAACGACAGCCGATACCATAGTCTTGCACACCACCAAGGAAATCTCAGATGATGACTGTTTCTTTGGGACCTGTTTTTATCTCTTCAGAATACCTAATGTTCAGAGAATGGCTGAAGCCTGCAGTCTCTCTACTTGTAGATCCTGTGCCCAGCTCAGACAGAGCCCAGTCTTTGCCAGGTTTTCCCTTATGAGACTGGTGGATGTTCTCCACCTCTTTGATCAGCACTGGGTAAGGAATATTTGCAGCAAACGATTATCAGGGTTGGGGATCGTGATTCTGGTACATCAGTTTTCAAACGCTGAAAATAAATTGCTTCTCTGGCTTTGGCTATCATATAGCAGGGGAAAATGGAAACAGGAATCTGAAACAGTTTTTTCTGTACTGATACTGTGTTTGTTTGTGTTCAAGGCCAAAGGGTGGTTCTGCTGCTCCTTGATGAAATCTCTGAAAATGGTGACAGTACCCCGAGCGTAGCACAGCTTAAGAGACCACTGAAATCAGAATAAACTGGCCCAGATTCTCTACTGACGTTTGTGTCATGTACATCTCTGCTCCAGTGAGATGGGGGTCAGAGCAAGTGAGGCTTGGTCTCTGTATGAAATGCTGGTTGCTGAATAATACAGTGTAGAAATTTGTGAAATTATGAAAGAAAAAGTAGGTGCTGTTTTATAAGCAAAAAGAACTATCTTTGTTCCTGCCTTTAAAAAAAAAAAAAAAAAGATGCCCTTTGCTTTTTGGTGCATTGGCACTTTATAATATGATACGGTGATTTCCTACCTAGGACAGAAAAGTGGCTACTGAAACAAGGTCAATTTAAAAACTCTTTTTCAAAGGAATCTAGCAGGTCTCCAGAGGGGAAAAAAAAAAAAAAAAAAAAAA
>JANIJG010021368.1:348-11266 GCA_024611175.1 Megaceryle torquata | reverse complement strand
GAAGGGGAAAAAGGAGGGGGAGTGGAGGGGGTTGGGATGGGGGGGGGGGGGGGGGGGGGGGGGGGGGTAGGGGTGAAGAAGTAGTGGATAGAGAGACAGGTAAGTGTACAGGTGTTCAAAGGATGGATGGACAGAGATGGGTGGACAGACAGAAGGATGGATGGATGGATGGATGGATGGATGGATGGATGGATGGAGGGGTGGACAGACAGACAGGCCTGCTGCGGGATGCCTGGTTTTCTCACCAGTCCAATCCCCACCAGCTGCCTCCTGCCTCAATTTCCTCAGTTTCCCCAGCTGACCAACACCCCATCTTGAGAGGAGGCAATGACCCCAACCTGGGAAGGGCCTTGGGTCTTCCAACCTGTGGTGGGGGTACTCAGCTCACATGGGGGTCCTGCTGTGCCCAGCAACTTGTCTGGGCGCTCAGATTGAATTTCGCCCAAGGGTGGCACCCTGGGACCTGCCTCCCCTGTGCCAGCTTTGGGGACCTGTTGGTGGGTGGGAGGGTGGCACAGCCTGCTCAGGGCCATCAGCTGCAGATGGTGGCAGCAGGACTTCTCCTTGGCAGTAGCTGACAGCCAGGAGAGCCACGTGTTCCCTGGGTAATTGTTTGTTCCTGTCAGATCAGATATTTTTGGAACTTTTCCTTCCTCTGCTCTCCCATTTTGGAGGCAGAGGCTGGTGGTAGCTGGCGAGAGCGTCTGGGTCCAGGGCGAGGGGGAGCTCTCACGCTGGGGGTCCCTGTGCAGCTCTGAGCATGTGCCACGAGCAGGTCCTGGGCCAAATACTATATTATAATATAATGGTAATAATAGATTGTATATAATGCAAACCCGGTTCCTTAGGTATAATCTATATAAAATATACCATTGTAAGGCTGTAACACGGTGATGCCAACTCTCCCCACCCAGTCCCCAGAGCTCCATGATGCTGAGGGGGGATCTTTGGGATCCCAGAGCCTCGTGTCTGGCCTCAAACCAACCCCCCCCCCCGCATGAACCACTCCCCCAGCCCCGAGTGAAGCTGCTGCTCCCAGACTCTTGTATTCCCCAGGAGCACGGCTGCCAGCGATGCAGCTGGTGACCTTCCTTTGAGCAAAGAGCCACCCGATGTGCCACCCGATGTGCCTTGGTGACACAGGACAAGTGGTCAAACCAAAGGATGCCGAATTATTTTCCGTGCGGTGCGCCGAGGCCAAGACAACAATTTCCCCCCTGCCTCAGTTTACCCAGGGGCTGGGGGGGAGTTGCTTGTTCCAGTTGCCTGCTCCAAACCCAGCCGGGCACGTGGAGCCGGTGGCAGCCCCACGGCCCCTCCAGCACTGGCGGCGGGTGATAAGCGGCTGGCGAGCGGCACGTCTCTGAAATCAAATTACCTCTGCTATCTATCGTCAGGGCTATTTTCATCCCTCCTCGGTCACGTTGGTCCTTCCCCTGCTGGCACCCGTGTCATTTAACTGTTCTCCGGGTGCTGTGTCATTCCCTTCCCAACAGGTCCCCTCCTCTGAGCCCCGAGGACACCCCTTACACCCCTTCCCCCTGCCCCCCTGGCTTCGGCATCACTGGTACCCGGCTCTGCTCAGCTGCCCCTCGGCCTCCTCGGTGTGGGCAAAACCCGGGGACCACCCCCCGCCCCTCCTGCTCACAGCGCTGGTGTAAAGCTGGAGGGGGCAGCCACCAGAATCGGGGGTGCTGAGCAGATGCAACACCCCTCCCCCCAACTCCCCCCATACCATCAAGTCGGTTGGGAGGGGTCCCCAATGGGCAGGAAGGGACCCAGCCCCTCAGTGCCCCTGGGAGGGAGACAGGGCTGCAGTGCAGTGGGGGGTGTTGTGGGGGTCCCTGCCGCAGCAGAACTGGGGGAGCATCTCCCCCACCCTTGGGGCTGCAGTCGCGGGGGGGGGTTTCCAGCAGTCGAGGGGGGTTTTCCAGCAGTTGGGTCGGGAGGGTTCCAGCCCCCCCAGGGTTTCCTGCGCCAAATCTGGGTCGGTGGTTTGGGAGCTGGCGAGAGCCTTAACCCTGGCGCTGCTGGGCTGGTGCCCCACGGCAGGGACTGGAGCCTGGGGAAGCTTCCCCCAAACCACCTCCCACCTCCTTCCCCCCAGGCAGTGTAGGTAACATCATCTGTTCCCCCAAAAGGATCCAAATTCAGAAGCAGGGGGGCGAGGGCTGTTAAAGATCCCCTCAGCAGGAGGCTGAGCATTTGGGGTTGCAATGAGATGTTCCAAGGTTGTCCCAGAGTAGTAGGTTTTCGGAGGGAGGGCCTTTGATGCCCTCCAGTGCCCACCTCCAGCTCATGCCTGATCCCTCTCCCTCGTGCCTGGCATTGGGGACTCCTGATTTACACCAGCAGGAGGGATCCCACTGCCTTTCCTCACCATGCAGCTGGGAGTGGGGAGGGTGGCTAGGTCTGGGGTCTTCCCACCTCCTTGACACCCTGGTGGGAGTCCCCAGCCCTCCTACACAGGGGTCTCAGACTGAATCTCTTCCCTCACTCTCTGTCCCTGCAGTTAAAAAGGCCAAGTTCGACGGGCCCCAAGGTAAGAGGTCCCCACCATCCTGCTCACCCAGGGCAGGCTGGGGCCTGGGGCTCAGCTCTTGGGCTGGCTGAATGTGGCAGGATCAGAGGAAGGGCTGGGGGGTGGTGAGGGGAGCCCAGGCTCAGCCTCAGCTCTGGAGGCATCATTTGGCAAGCACGGAAGGGGGCAACACACCCAGAGATGGGGGTGCCCTGGGTGGGATAAGGGGACTCAGAGCTAGGCCACCCGTGGCAGCGGTGGGTCCATCCTGCCTGGCCAGCTGGGGTGCTGAGGGCAGTATGGGAGGACCCCACAGGAGGGTGGCAGTGGGAGGTGCCTGGGGGATGGGGAACATAACTGGGGTGGGAGCACTCCAGGGGCCACTTCACCCTCTGGTTGCTCCTACAGAGAAGTTTAACACCTACGTGACACTGAAGGTGCAGAATGTCAAGAGCACAACCATTGCGGTGCGGGGCAACCTGCCCTCCTGGGAGCAGGACTTCATGTTGTGAGTATCCTGGGTTCCCCAGCCCTGCTGCTCTCCCCATCTCCCCATCAGGGGGAGGTCCCGCCACTGCCAGTGCCCCCCTGCCCCCAGCCCTGGGGGACTCATTTGAGTCCTGGGGCCAAGGGCGCAGGCAGAGGCTGGGGTGGCTCCAGGGGGCTGCTGGGGATGGGTGTGGTCTGATGCCTCTTCCCTCTCGCCAGTGAGATCAACCGGCTGGACCTGGGCCTGACAGTGGAGGTGTGGAACAAGGGGCTCATCTGGGACACCATGGTGGGGACAGTGTGGATCCCCCTCCGGACCATCCGTCAGTCCAATGAGGTAGGGAGCTAGGCATGGCCATCTTCCTGCTGGACCCTAAGGGACATGTAGCCACCCCCTGGCTGTCCTTTGGAGGGGACAGAGCCTCCTCCATCTCTGCTTGGGGACAGACCTTGCATGCTGGGGTTGGGGGGCTGGGGGAGGGGGGTCCCTGGTAGCTCTCCTCACCCCCATTTCTGCCCCGCAGGAGGGTCCTGGGGAATGGCTCACGCTTGACTCCCAGGTCATCATGACTGACAACGAGATTTCAGGCACCAAGGACCCCACTTTCCACCGTATCCTCCTTGACACCCGCTTTGAGTTGCCACTGGGTGGGTACCATCCCTGGAGCCCACGACTGGAGTGCATCCTTCCTCTCCCCCATCCCCAGGGGTGCTCATGGACCTCAGGATTAGGGATGGGGGACTGATCCTATAGCCCCAAAAGCTGGGGGGCTGTTTTCATGGTGCGTGTCTGTGCACTCATTGTGGTCCTTCCCCTGCAGATATCCCCGAGGAGGAGGCCAGGTACTGGGCTAAGAAGCTGGAGCAGCTCAATGCCATGCGGGACCAGGATGATGTAAGTGGGTGCAGAGTCAGGCCCGGGCGAGGCTGGGCAGGGAGCAGCAGCGCTGCGAGCAGGCAGCGCTCACCGGCCTGTCTCTCCACAGTACACCTTCAAGGAGGAGCAGGAAAAGCCTCTGCCCGTTCACAGCTCCCAGTGCTGTAAGTGCTGCCCCGTCACTGCCCTGCTACAGGACCTCCCCACTGCCCCATCCTCCCAGCTTCCCACGCTGGGGAGGTGCAGGAGCATGGGCTGTGCCAGCCTTGGGGCACTGGACCCCAACCCAAGTGGGGCCCAACCTCACCCCATACCCTGTCCCTGTCCTTATTCCCGTCCTCCCTCCTGTGTCTGCCGGTGTTTCCCTGCTGTCTCCTTGCCCCGCAGCCTCTGGGTGCTCCCGTGGGGCTGAGCTGTAGGGAAGGGAGGGGACAATGGGTCTGGCAAGGACAGTCTCCTGGGGAGCCTGGGTGAGGGGCAGCAAGGGGCAGCTACTCGGTGAGGGCACCGGCAGAGGGGGCTGTGGTTGTTGGGCCTGTCCTAGTCCATGCCTTGGTTGCCCCTTCTGTAGTCAGGCAAGGGCCAGGCAGAGCCCAGCACTGTCCCAGGCACAGCTCAGCTCCTCCGTGCCCAGCCCAGGCCCTGTGCACTTCAGTGCCACTGTGCCAGGCCATAACTCTGTCCCCATCCTGGGGCGGTGTCACCGTGCCCAGCCCCGGGCACTATTTGTAGCCTGGATTACTGTCACCACACCAGGACTGGGCACTGCCCCCAGTACACTTTGGTGCCATCCCTGGGCCCCATCCCTGTCCTGTCTTGGTATGGCATTGCCCAGCCCTAGTCCCTGTCCCCAGCACAGCTCAGTGCCAGTGTGCCCCAGCCTGGGTGCTGTCCCCAGCCCAGCTTGGTGCCACTGTTCCTGGGACATGATAGTTCCTCCCAGCCAGCTCCTGCTGCTGTCCCGGAGCTGCTTCCATCCTTACTGTTCTCTGCAGCTTTGTGTCTTAGGCAACTGGAACTCTTTTGGCTCGGGAGAACCGCAGAGTTAGTACCCGTCCCCTCCTGCCCCCCCCCCAGGGTTGCCCAGCGCACCCCCCCCCCCCCCCCAGCCTTCTGCTGTAGCTACTAACCCAGTAGCCTGGCCTGAGGCTGCTCAGGGGACCTGGAGCTCGGGTCCAGCCTGTGGCCCTGCCCTGTGGCTCTGTGCTGGGTGAGGATGCAGGCAGTGGGCGCCCTGTCCTGTGCACACTGCGCCGTGAGGCTCTGTGCCCTCAGGGTGCCCTGGTGGCAACGTGCAGGTTGGGTTGCTTCTGTGGTGGGGCAGAGAGAGGGTCCCTGCACCCTGTCCTCTTCTTCCCCCCTTTTGTATATCCCATTCCCCCCTCCACCATCCCCTCATCCCCCAAAATCCTTTTCTGCAGAGGGGAACGCGTGCAGCTCGCCCCTCACCCCTGCCTGGGTCTGTCTCCCCAGCACAGTCCCACAGCAGTGGGGACACAGTGGTGGCAGTAGCTGAGCTGGGCAGGGTGTGGGGCAGACTTGGGGCAGCCTTTGCCACCACAGCCACGGGGCCATCTGCTGTCCCACTCACTGTGACCCCTTGCAGACGATGACCCCGACAGCACAGTGGACGACCGGGACAGCGATTACCGCAGCGAGACCAGCAACAGCATCCCACCGCCGTACTACACCACCTCCCAGCCCAACGCCTCTGTCCACCAGTACCCCATGAAGCACCAGCAGCAGAGCTCGCGTGACTCCTACACGGACTCCATGCAGAGCTATGAGATGGACTACTCAGACCAGCGTCCCATCAGGTAGTGTCGGCGCAGCCAGCTCGCCCTCGAGACCAGCTCTCTCACCCCCCACAGGTGGCAGAGGCCAGCGGGTCCCCGGGGTGATGCCAGGGACAGTGCTCCCAGGGCAGTGGGTGACAGAGGGAAGGATGCTGTGGTGAGGAAGGTGGGGATGGTGCTGTGTCCAAGCCTTTCCTTCTCACTGGAAAGTTTCCAAGCTCTTTTGGGTCACCGCTCTCCTCTGTCCTCGCTGGGCTTTGGAACCCCCAAGCCCCAGCTGTCCTCGCTGGGAGCCAAGCCAGTGGGGAGTGGCCTGACTGGGGACACAGGTGGCTGTAGGCAGAGCCGCAGGCAGGAACACCCCGCCTGGCGCAGCACGGCCCGGTTCCTCCCCAGCACCCGGCCCACGGTGCCAGCCTTGTCCACCAGGACAAAGCCTCCCTGCCCGCGTCCCCACGGCGGCGGGGGACGCCGAGGTGCGGCGGGTGGCGGTGGCGCGGCACTTGGAACCTTGCTGATCGTCTTCCTCTCCTCCCCGGCAGACGCTACGGTAGCGTAGACTCTGCCGCAAACGGACGCAGCGACGCTGAGTCCGCTTCCGAGTCGAGCAGGCGGACCAGCCGCCAGCCTTCCCTTGAGAGCAGGCGGTCCCTAGACCTATCGGATAGGTGGGTCAGAACCTCGTCTCGTGCCGTGTGCCGTCGCAGAGTGCTGTGGTTGGTCCTTGCAGCCGTGGTGAGGCCAACACCAGTCCCGGCACGGGCGGCCTCGTGCCACCGCAGGGTCCCCCTCTCCCTGGCCCAGACTGCCTCGCAGAGAAGCGGCGTTGGGATGCTCCCGGTGTCTCTTGGCCCCGTGGTGTCCCTTCTTGCTGCTGTGTTCCAGTTCATGGGGGCGATGCCCCGGTGGCCTGGTCCTGCTCGCTGGCACAGCGACCGTCTGGCAGCGGTGCTGCCTGTTCCCCGTCAGCCCAGTGGGTATGGGAGCTGGGGCATCAGGGACTCAAATGCTGCCCTCCATTTCTGGTCACCTCCCAGGGAATGCCTGGCTGGGCAAAAGCCTCACACAGTGATTTGGGAGGACCCTCATGATGTGCCAAGGGCCCCTCTCTCAGCTCTGGCCAGGATCAGACTGGGGAGGTGAGAGGTTTCCAGGCATGAGCCATGTCTCCTGCAACCCTGTGTCCCAAGTCCCCCCTCCCAAGGTACCTGGATCATGCCAGGACCCCACCCTGCTGGGACCAGCCTGGGCATCCCCCAGCACCATCCTCCCTCCGGTGTCCCCTGGCTCTCCACTGCCTGGCTCAGCCACTCTGGGCCCAGAGCTCTGCCCATCCCATTCCCTGGTCCCCTTCCCCCTTGCCCACCCCTGAGCCCTGGCTGCCGGTGCTGGAGACGTGGTGTCGGCCTCTTCCTAGGCATGTCCCTGTCCTGTCTGCATGTTTGCTTATGTGAGCCTCTTCCCATGGAGCCCCGTGGCCGCCCTGTCCGTGGCAGAGCCTCCTGGGACGCCGGGACCCCCCTGTGCCACTGCCCTGCAGGCGGCTGTGACAGGAGGATGCTGGAAGGGCTGGGGAGCAGTGGGGCACATGGGGCAGTGGAAGGGGTCTGGCCTGGCAGGAGGAGCGGAGAGGGGACCCCCGGGTAGGGATGATGTGGTTAAGGGGCATGATGGGTCTGAGGTGGGGGGTGCCTGTAAGGTCTGTGGGGAGCACTGGGATAGTAGAGGTTGGGTAGAGGTTGGGTGACAGATCTGTGGGTTGGGGGCAGGATGGGGTGTCCAGCAGAAGCAGGAGGCAGGATCTGCCCCCCCAGCTGGCAGGGGTGAGCCGAGGGGACAGACGCCATTCCCCACATCCCCACATTCAGCTCAGGCTCAGGCAGGAAGGTCAGACCTGAAAGTGCCCCAACCTGTGGGACCAGTCCCAGCCCATGGAGTCTCCTGAGTCTGTGCCTTCCACTCCCAGGCCAAGGAGCCCAGTGCCCACCTCGGGCTGTGCCCCAGGGAGCTGCACATCCTCCCACCGTGGTGCAGGGACCCAGGGCTCTGGCTGGGGTGGCACAGGGGCAGGCCAGGCTGTGGCACGGACCCACGGGAACCCTGTCCTTGTCTCCCCTCGGCCCCGCAGCCCCACAGGCAGCAGCCGCTATGCCTCCTCGGCCGAGCTGAGCCAGGGCAGCTCCCAACTGAGCGAGGACTTCGAGAACGAGAGCCTGCGGGACTCAGAGCTGGACGAGCGGGACGGCGACTCCTACCACTCCTGCCACAGCTCCGTCAGCTACCGAAAGGATTCGCCCCACTGGGAGGAGGAGGATGATGACCTCTACCTGGAGGAGGAGGAAGAGGAGGAGGAAGAGTTCAATGAGGACTACAGTGAGAATGAGGAGGGCTACCCCAAGGAAGAGGAGGAGGAGCTGCAGGAGCAGGGCACCTACGAAACCCCCGAGCACAATGCCTACCCCCCACCTCAGAAACCCCCTGGGCAGCAGCAGCAGCAACAGGCCCCGCAGCAGCAGCAGCAGCCACCTCAGCTGGTCCCACAGCTGAAGCCACAGCAGCAGGAGAGGAAGGAGGAGAGGAAAGAGGAGAGGAAGGAGGAAAAGGACACCTCTGCCCCCCAGGAAACTCCAGAGGCCCTCCAGGCCCAGCGGGGAGCGGATGAAGCTCCCCTGCAAGAGGTGGCCCACGAGCCTGAGCCCCCAAAACCGACTGAGAGGTAGGAGGGAGATGTTGGTCTGTCATGTCCTCACGGTGGCACCGTGCCTGGTGACACTGCAGATGCTCCGGAGGTGGCCTGGGGCTGCTGCAGTGCCAAGGGGCAGCACCAGAGCCCTTCTGCAGTGTCTGGGTGTGCAGGTGCCTGAGGCATCAAGGCAGGCAAAGCCCACCTCGTGCCACCCGGGCAAGGGTCAGCTGCTCAGGCACTGCCCTGGCCTAGCCACCAGTGCCGTGCTAAGCGGGGGCAGAGTTCAAGGAGTTCTAGATCCTGTCGGGGCTCCTGGCAGCACCAGTTTATAACCTGGGACAAAACTGGGGATGGGGGATGTGGGGGCTGCGATTCCTTCTCTGGCTCAAGCTATTGGCTCCCTGGGTGGAGGGGTACCCTGGAGCTTGGCACAGCCAGAGAAGGAAATTGCCTTCACCAGGGTCAATCCTCTCCCTGGGCCAGTGGTCAAAGCTCATCTGTGGCCTCCTGTGCTGTTTGGTTGCCAGGTCCTTGGCCCAAGCTGTGAATAATTTATATATCAGCCTCTGCCTTTAATTACTGAACACGTCACCAGTTCCATGGCCTGGGGAGCGCCGCTGCTTCGCATGGAGGGGAAGCACGATGGGGTTTTTAATCTATTGAAATTATAGACCAGAGCTGGGGAATCTCTAATTTAAAAGAATGTAGAATGAACTTTTTTTTTTACCTATTTAGGCCCGAGGGCTGTCAAGAGTCTGGGCAAAGGTGGCCTGAGTTCATGTCTGCCTGCAGTGCCTGTTCTCCGGGCAGGGTGCTTGTTGGGTTCTGTGCTGAGGATACCAGATTAGTGCTAAGGAGCACAAATTAGCACAGGCAAAGCCCCACAGAGCTGTTTTGGGCAGGTTTGTCTCTTGAGCACCAAACAGCCTTGTCCCAGCCCAGTTCTGGGCACCCATCTCCAGTGTCATGTCACACTACGTTCACCAGGAGGCTGGGATGCGTGGAGGGTTTATTTTCTTTTTTGTCCGTGTCTTGACTTTTCAAGAGAGAAGGAAAAAACCCACAACAACCAGCAAGTCCAGGCTAGCAGGTCCTCCTGGGCTTGGAGCCACTGGGTTGTTGGGAGTTCTTCACCGCAGGAGGTCCCAGTGTGGTGGGAAGCAGGCAGAGGACATCCTGCTTGGGGAGATGAGGGGTGAATGATATTTAATCCACGTGCTTGTGTCACTGGCAGTTCCCTGACCCTTTGCTCCTTAAAGGGATCCCTTTGTGTCTCTTGGGTGCCCAGGTCAGAGTCTCCCAAGGGAGGGGGAACTCCTGGTTTCTCCCCATTTCTCTGCCTTGACCGTGCTGCCCTTTGCAGCAGGACTTGCTACCTTTTTTAAGTCTTTCCTGGGAGCATGAGGGTTTTTTTGCCATGGCCCCACTGGCTCAAGGCCTGTCAGGATCCCTAAATTACAGCCTCAGTCCTGCCTGGGGTACGGGGGCTGACTCTCCACTCTGTGGTGCTGAGCGAGGTGCATGTGCTTGCAGGGAGCAGGCGGAGGAGGAGGTGCAGGACCCCAAAGCACGAGCCAAAGCCAACTGGCTGAGAGCCTTCAACAAGGTCTGCATGCAGCTGCAGGAGGTGAGCAACCCCGTGGCTGCCCACGGCCAGGTCCCAGCGCCAGACAGGTGCTGGGCTGGGGATGTGGCACCTTCCAGATGCGTCTGCTTCCCGATCGCATGGATGTCCCACACCTTGAGGGCAGCGGGGACCTGGGGGACCCCAACAATGGTGCCCCTGCAACCTCATTCACCCCAAAAGGGAACCCCACAGGGGACAGGGAGTGCTGAGGAACTTCCCCCTGTGTGTGCTGCATGTGGTGTGCTGGTGCGAGCCCCTCCACCCTCTCCTCTGTATTGAGTTGACAAATTTTTTGTTCTGTTTTTAGACTCCATCCTCCATCTTTTCTTTTTGTTTTGGCTCTGGATTCATCCCCCTGGGGCTTCGATCCCCCTCCCCACCGCTTCTCTTTTCAGTTGTCCACCACCATGGCCCTTGCATCCGCGTCTCCCCTTCCTGCAGGGAAGGGGTGTAGCCTGCCTGCAGGTAAGCATGTCCAACGGACCCTCCCAGCAGCCTGTGTGCCTCCTCTGCCTGTGTGCGCGGGTGTGTGCGCAGGGGTTGCCCCAAGAGGGAGCGATCACCGGCTCTTTTCTTCCTTCTCCCCCCAAATAATCTCCTCCCTGCCAGGGAGGTGGCCCTGAGGGACAGTCCTGCACTTGGGCCCCTCAACCCCCTGCAGCGCTGCAGGCGAGTGGCTGGAAAGTGCCTGGCAGAAAGGGACCTGGGGGTGTTGATTGACAAGCAGCTGAACATGAGCCAGCAGTGTGCCCAGGTGGCCACCGGCATCCTGGCCTGGATCAGGAAGAGGGTGGCCAGCAGGAGCAGGGAGGTGATTGTCCCTCTGTACTGGGCACTGGTGAGGCCACACCTCCAGTGCTGGGCTCAGTTTTGGGCACCTCGATCCAAGAAAGACATCGAGGGGCTGGAGCAGGGCCAGAGC
>JANIJG010021365.1:0-10914 GCA_024611175.1 Megaceryle torquata | reverse complement strand
TGCAGGACTTTCCAGCATGCTCTTTTGGGGAGCTTCTGAAACAGAGCATCATTCTGCCCTGCTCAGTCCTCTCCAAACCTCTGTGAGACCCCTGTACTAAGGTCCTGTCACAACCCCACAAAGAGCCAGTGCTGCCCCTCTGCACCTGCCCATGGACCAAGTGAAAGGGTGGGTGGTGGTGAGAAGAAGACATAACCTCTTAAACCAAGCAGCCAGTGGTGAGATGCAGACAGGCAGGGTACAGTCCTTGCCAGGGACAGTGCCAAAGAGGTTGTGTCTGAAGCATGCCTGGGCTGAAGCTGGGAGGCAGATGAGGTGGCTTCAGGGACACCTCTGGGGAGCTGTTATAGGGTATGTGGGTACTGGAGCCCAGACACCTCCAGCTGTGAGACCAGAGCAGTGTCTGTGTGTTGGGGAGGTGATGTGACCCAGCTGAGCTTGAGTTGCTGGTGAGGTGCAGGATGCTGGTCCAGTCAACAACATGGGGACCTATCTAAAAGACACTAGCAACAGGAGGATGCTTTTGCAGGCTTGCCCTGTCTGCTTCTGTTTTTGTCCTGGAATGACAGGATTAAACAGGAATGTTTGTATTGTGACTTCTCCCTTTATTGACAGCTCTTTAATCCACATCACAGAAGTCGCTGAGCACCACGTTCCCCTTTAGTTAATCTCATTTAACCCTGCTTTCCCTTCTGTATTTCCATCCTCGGCTCTCCAAATGCTGTCAGAGCTGTTGGCAGTGACAGCACCTGGCAATGGGATTAATTGCTTATCTCAAGTATGAGGTAACAGTGTAGGCTGCTAATTAAAGTTATCGGGAAGAAAACTGGAGGACCTGTGCGGCCCCAGGAAGGATAAGTGTAGAGACCTAGCACCTAGAGGTCCAAGATCCTCTCCTTCAGAACCAATTCCAGTGCCAGGTCCAAAGGGCTTGAGTGTTGCCACCTGCCTCTTGTGCTGCAGCCCTGCAAGGCAGGACTGAGTCCTCTTCCCTCCAGCACTAAAATGTCCAGGCTGGAGAGGCCATGGCAGAAGCAGATCCATGTAAGCAGTTCCAGAGGTGATGGGCAGCACTGCTTATCACTGGTGGTGGCCCAGAGATGGCCCAAAGGTAGCCCAGAATGGGCAAGAATGGGCAGCTTTGCAGATGAGACAAAAGTGGGACGCATTTACATGCTGAACTAAAAACAAGGGTCAAGGTGGAAGGGGGGGGAATGGGGAAGAATATGGGAAAAGTGACAACAGTGTCACCTACCTCACCTTGCAAGAGGAAGGGCATGGTTGATGAAAAGAATAAGGAGTAAATTCAGAGCTGGTTGTACATAATAATCTTCTGCCCAGGACAACATAATAAATATGGCCCCACGCACCATGAGCAGTAGAAACCTGGAAGTGCTGGTGGAGGAGGCTCTGGGCCCCAGCCTCCCACTTACAGCGTGGCTGTCACCAGCATTAGCTCAAGGCAGCCACAGTGTTTAGCTGAATTTCTCCCAAGGAAGGACATCCACCTCTGTGACTTGTCCCATCCTTTGGAAAAGGAGTTTTTCCTGATGTCCAGTCTGAAATTCTGGTCCTTGTCCTCTGTTACAGTCTCCTGAGGAGTGTTTGGCTCTGTCTTCTTTGCATCTGCCCCCAGATAGCTGCAGCTGCACTTAGATCCTCCCTTTACCCCAGTTAACCCATTCCACTGTTTCCACCTCGCCCTGTGTCTCAGGACGGGTCATCTTGGTGGCCCTCCACTGGACTCTTCTATTGCTCTGTATTGCCCTTGGAACTGGGCGACCCCAAACTAACCATGGCACAAACTCCAGTGCCTGGCAGGGGAAAATAGCTCCCTTGATGTGCTGGCCATGCACCCTGGCATGGCCTGGGATGTCCTTTTCTTTATTCCCCATAAGAGCAAAGTGCTGGCACCTCTTGGGCATGGGGTCGGTGCGGGTACAGAGCCATGGTGCATGGCCAAGGGACCCAGAGGAGTGATCTGGATGCCAGTGGGAGCGGGGAGGCCATGAGAGAGGGCTCCCAAAAGCACAGGGGAGGGTGAGAGGCAGGATGTGTCCCAGGCAGCCCGCTCTGGGGCCCCGCAGTGTGAGGATGCTGAGGATGTCGGGCTGAGCCTGCCCCTGCCTCTGGCCCCGGAGGGAGAAGAGAGGCAGCTGGGAGATAAGGCCGGGGATTTAAGGCTTTTGGCAGATCCTAAGTGACAGAGCCAGGGCTGCCTGGTTTCTATCAGCCGTTAAAAGCGCCTTGCTTGAGTGGAGAAGCCTTGCTGCCAGGAGAAACAAAGCCGGGCAAAGGAGGACCCTTCCTAAGAGCCATCAGCATGGGCTGAAGGTGCCATTCTGGAAGTTTTTGTTGCAAGAGGGAGCTGGTCACTCCGAGCTGGCCGCAGATGTGGTCTGGGGTGGGCTCTCAAGACCAGAGCAGTTTTTGGCACAGAGGAGCCTGTTGGAGCCTGCTCAGCTCACGCTGGATTAATTCAGAAGTTGATTAGAGAGAGGCAGTGGGACGGAGAGACAGCAAACAGGGAACCCCTCAGTGGCCCCTCCTGCTTGTTTGGCCAAAAGCTTTTCCTTCAGGCTGAGCCTTTCTCTGCCCAGCAGCCCTGGGGCAGGCAGCACTGATGGGTGGAGGGGTTGGAAGCCTCGTGGCAGTGCTGCCTCCAGCAGCAGGTGCCTCGGTCCCAGATCCCTGGCTCAGTGCTCCTGCAGGAGAGGGCAGGACCCCTCCTGGGACAGCTCCGTGGCATGGAGATGGAGCAAGGTCAGAGAAGGGC
Source organism: Megaceryle torquata (assembly GCA_024611175.1). Taxonomy (NCBI): domain Eukaryota; kingdom Metazoa; phylum Chordata; class Aves; order Coraciiformes; family Cerylidae; genus Megaceryle; species Megaceryle torquata. The sequence goes on along the minus strand of JANIJG010021365.1, from coordinate 8,138 downwards.
AACCAAGCTGGTGGAGGGTCTGGAGAACAAGTTATATGAGGAGAGGCTGAGGGAATTGGGTTTCTTTAGTTTGGAGAAGAAGAAGCTAAGGGGAGACCTTGCTCGCTACAACTCACTGACAGGAGGTTGTAGTGAGGTGGGTGTTGTGGCCTCTTCTCTCAAGTAACTAACAACAGGACAAGAGGAAGTGGCCTGAGGTTGCAGCAGGGGAGGTTTAGACTGGACGTTAGGAAGAATTTCTTTACTGAAAGAGCAGTCGGGTGCTGGAACAGGCTGCCCAGGGAGGTGGTGGAGTCACCATCCCCGGAGGTATTAAAAAGAACGTGTAGATGAGGCACTTCAGGACCTGCTCTAGTGGGATGGTGAGGTGGGTTTTTTTGTGGTGTTTGGTTTTTTTGGTTTGTTTGGGGTTTTTTGGGGGGTTGATGGTTGGATATGGTGATCTTAGAGGTCTTTTCCAACCATGACAATTCTGTGATTGCCTTCCCAAAGCATGGCCCTTGCAGACACAACTACCTTTTCATGCCCTGAGAACAGGATAGGAGGACACCCAGCGCTGCTCAGCCATTCCTAACCTTGTTTGAGAGAGCTACAGCCTCTCCCAGCCTCCTGCTGTGTCTGAGCCATGCCCTTGCGAGGCAGCCCTCCACACCTATGGACAGCAGTAAGGCAATTAAACATCCCTATGTTTCCCTTGGCCCCTTACTAACATCCTCTGATCAGTGCTGGAGATGCATTGGGAAGCTGCAAACTGCCCCTGCTTCACAGAATCACACAATGTTTGGGGTTTGAAGGGACCTTGAAAGAGCATCAAGTCCAACCCCCCTGACAGAGCAGGATCACATAGATCAGGTCACACAGGAACACGTCCAGGTGTGTTTGGAATGTCTCCAGAGAAGGAGACTCCACAACCTCCCTGGGCAGCCTGTTCCAGGCTCCATCACCCTCACCATGAAAAAATTCCTCCTTACATTTACATGGAACCTCCCATGTTCCAGCTTGTACCCATTGCCCCTTGTCCTATTGTTGGATGTCACTGAGAAGAGTCTGGGTGATGCTCTTCTTCTGAGCATACAGTGATGGGGCCAGAGCCACTGTCACATTAATGACTCTTCTGGGATGAAGGCTCCTCTGATAAAGTAGAAATTTCTGTGCTTTCACTGTTCCAAGTCCCTCTTTCCAAGCAGGAGCTTCTAGGGATGCTCTTCCTCTGCCCTTGTTGCAAACCCAGGGGGAAACAGCGTGTCCCAAAACTACTGTCACTACCTGGGGCAGAAAACTGGGGTGTCCTCCTGTCTTCCAGCAAGCAGCGAGAACATCCACGCTGTTGGAACAGGACGGGGGTTAGTCCTTGTGTGAAGATTCCAGCTTGGATTTGCTGTTTATGCTGGAAACAAGAAATTGGGTGGATGCCAAAATTAAAGCTGTTTTCTCAGCCAGAGGAAGACCTGGAGGGAACAAAACTGTTTGGAACACAATGTTCATTTATTTTACTTCTGGAGATTGTCATTATTTGAGAAAAAAAAAAAAAAAAGAAAAAGCAATTTTCATGAAATGTCAGTGATTTTCCTGCCTTTCAGCATGATTTCAGAACATTTCTCTTTAGAGAAGTTCTGATTTCCCAGGATTATTTTAGCTCATATCTCTGCAGAGGACCTCCTGGGGAGGAAGAAAGTTGCCAAAACTTCTGGCTGTGTTTTGATGGTACACACACAGAGTTTTACCATCCCAGACCACCGTTTCTGGTGAGCAGTCATTCAGCTCCCAGTGTCAGCCCGGGAGCACACGCAGAAGTATTGACTGCAGCTGCCAGCCTGTGCCAGGCCAAGCCTGGGGAATGTTTTTTGTCTCTCAGGGCCAGTCACTAAATCTCAGCAGCACTGACATTGTTTTGGGTTTGGTTTTGGTTGGCTGGTTGGTTAGTTTTTGGTGTGTCTCTATTTTGATGCAGAAGAAGCCTTATAGGAAAGTTGTTTGGGAAGGTGAAGGGGGCCTGTGTCTTCAAACAGCTGGGATCAAATGACCCTGTATTTCACTCTGCTTGTCAGAACAGAGTGATTTTGTGTGCTGGTATTACCGTGTTTCAAAAACTGGTATTAGTGCAGGGACCCCGTCATCGCTTCAGCTGCAGAGCCACCATTGCTTCTCTGTAAGGGAGAACTCCGTAGCCCTCAGAGATGGGCTTGTGCCGAAGGACATGCTGGGAATAGGGTCTGAAATGGAGTCAAATACGCGGGGAAAGGGGCAGGGAAGGTAGAAAGATCCAGGAACACAAGAAGATGACAGTTTCGCAACAGATTCTTTTACTGTAGGAGGAAGGAGGGACTTTGCAAGCAGGAAGGCTGATGGTATTTTTCTGTAGAGGTTTTCTCATTGGACAATCAAGATAATTTTGAGGGAAGAACTGAAAAAAACCACCTTTTTTTTTGTCCAAGGAAAAAAAACCCAGAGCCTTCTCAGTAATAGCTCTTGCTTACAGCAACCCCGAGTGTGTGCTTTTCCCAGGCTGTTTTTCTGATATACCTCGTTCCTGAAAGCCTTGGCAGCTAACTGAAGGAGAAGTTTGTTTAACTTGTTCCAGTGCAAAGCCACCTGCCACCCCCAGGCTCTTTGTGCTGCACTAGAAATTAAGAGTGGTGTGAAGTAATCCCCGAGAGCCACGCTGATAAACGGCTATAGCCAAGCTTTGGCTCTGGCATTGGTGATCTCCTGACTTGGAAAGGACTTTATGGTGTTCAGAGCTTTGCAGTGATATTTTTAGCCACCTGTGCTGTATCTGTTGATGCTGTATTTCACATGTGGTTCAGCCATCACCACCTATCTGCTGTAGGCACCATGCACACCCCTGTGCTACCCTTGCCCACCCTTCCTGGCTGAACATGCCTTTTTTTGAGTGTCTGTTGCTAGTGGAGCATCTTCTTCATCTGTGAGTGGCTTAGAAGTCTGAACAGCAGTGGAGGTAGACCCCAGCACGATGCTGCTGGTCGTGGCAGAAGTGACAATTTGCTTATGATAATGAGTTAGGGGCTCGCTATGGAGAGTTGCAAAAGGACCTTTGAAATGGCATGAGTGGGGAATGAGGATCACTTGGAATTCAGTAGACATGAGGCGATGCACATGACAGAAAACAATTCCCAACTTCACGTGCAATGAGACAGGCTGTGAGCTGGCCTGATGTCTCTCAGGAATGAGACCTTGGAGCTATAATAGGCAGTCCAATCGGTACATTGGTGCTTAAAAAAATAATTTGGTCTTTGCTAATTATGGGAAAAGACTAGAAAATGAAATAGTGAGGATTGTTATGCAACGTGCTTGAGGCACGACAGAGGTTTGTGCAGCCCTAGGGGTCATGGAGAAGGTGGATGGCAATTGAGTGTTCATTGCCAATGCAAGTGTGAGATTGCATCAACTGAAATGTCAGCTGGCAGCTTCGAAGCAGAGGTCAGCAGTTTCTTCATGAAGTGTGCATGGCAGGGCTCTGTGCTGCAGATTAAAATGTGTGCAAAAAATTTGCAGGGAATGAAAAAATGTCTGGGTAACAGTGGAAGAAGCATCCAACAAAGGATGTTAAATGCAAAAAGTCTGCCTTTTAGAAAGTCCCTGAGCTATAAAGGGACTATGAAGGGTGCTAGGAAGGGTGGGATGGTATTGTGGGTGATGTGTGTGCCTAGCTCATGCCCTGCTCCTTGGATGGCCACTGCTGGGGACAGGGCTCTGAGCTGGTGCAGCCAGTTGCATCTTCTTATTAAAGAATGGCTAAAAATTGCGTTTGTCAGGATCCCTGAGTGGACCCTGTTCTGCGCTCATGGCTGGGGGCTGGTGGGGTCAGATGTGTCCCCTCCTCTACAGGCAGAGCAAGCAGCGTGTCAGCTTTCTCAGAGCCTTCCAACCAGCTGCTCCTTCTCCACTTTGTTTACTTCAAGTTGTCAGGTTTTGGCTTTGGACTTGCAAAGCCCCGAGGGGTATTTTCTGGCAGCACAGCCAGGCTCTGGTCATCCCCACCAGCCCCGGTTCTCTCGACTTACTGCCACTTTTGGTTCTTTTCCAGGCTGCCCACTGGGGACGTTCAAGGCCAGCCAAGGGGATGAAGGATGCATCCACTGCCCGATTAACAGCCGAACGACTTCGGAAGGGGCCACTAACTGCGTGTGTCGAAATGGATATTACCGGGCAGATGCTGACCCTGTTGACATGCCGTGCACCAGTATGTGGGCTCTGGGCAACTGGGGAAGGGCTGCATGTGGCTGGGAAAGGAGACATGCATCGGTCAAAGCACCAAAGGATGTGTAACAAAGTCATCTGGCTTAGTGGGATTTTGGAGGAGGCCGGGGGGCTCAGAGCACCTCATCCAGAGGAGCCTTGCAGACATGGGTCTTTCTTACCCTGGGCCAGAATGCACTTGTAAACATTGCAGATGCAAAGAGGACAGAAATTTGCATTGATCTGTGCTGTTCTAGGCAGTGGGATGACTTCACTCTGGGGTTGTACCTGGGTGAGAAGAGATTAGTGCAAATGCCAGGAATCACAAATGCTACAAAAAATAACTGGTGAATTTTCCCAGGGATGCCACATGATCAAATTAGACTGGGTGAAGAGGACAGGCTTCATTCCCGCTTCAGCCTTTGGCTGTCCACCTTGCTCCACACATCCCTGACACCTGGTGCAGTGTGTGTCTGCTGCAGAGTCCAGTCTGGGGATGGAGAAAAGGATCGGGTGTGGGATAGACAACTGGTCCTGTAGCGATGAGCAGGCCTCTGGCTCTTACACCTTTCTGTCTGCTTTCTCTCCAGCCATCCCCTCTGCCCCCCAGGCCGTCATCTCCAGCGTGAACGAGACCTCTCTGATGCTGGAGTGGACCCCACCGCGGGACTTGGGGGGCCGGGAAGACCTGGTGTACAATATCATCTGCAAAAGCTGCGGCTCCGGGCGCGGGGCGTGCACGCGCTGCGGGGACAACGTGCAGTTCGCCCCCCGCCAGCTGGGCCTGACCGAGCCCCGCATCTACATCAGCGACCTGCTGGCCCACACCCAGTACACCTTCGAGATCCAGGCGGTGAATGGCGTCACTGACCAGAGCCCCTTTTCACCACAGTTTGCATCGGTGAACATCACCACCAACCAGGCTGGTAAGACCTGGGACAGTGTCTCCCAGCAGGGGAGACCTCCTCCAGGAAGGGGAGGTGGTGGGCAGAGCTGTCCTGCTCAGGAGGTGCTGGGTGAAACACAGGGGGGTTAGCAGGGTTTGAAGGGGAGAAGAGGTGGGGTGAGATGTGACATTGTGTCACTTGCTCCATAACACTGGTGATCACCAAAGTGCATGGGACTGACAAGCCTCACGTGTGAAAAATATCCCTTATTTCAGTGACCAGCTGGAGTGTTCCCCAAGGCAGAGCAACCCTTCTTGTTACCACTTGTTACCAGTCCCATGGTGTGTCAGCATCCCTCTCTGGCATTGGGTGCATGACTTGCTGGGGTCATTGCCCCAGGGCATCAGTTGCGGGCACCGCTGGTGTGTTGCAGATGCAGCAGCAGCACTCACTGCTGCTGTCAGCCTGGCTGCAGCCCCTGTTACTGCTCCTGGTCCCCAGCGAGGGAAGGTAAATTTAGCTTCAGCATTTTGACACAAGCTGCAATGTCAGCTCCGACTGCAGAGAAAGCCAGGACAGGCCATGAAAGCAAAGGAAAGCTGCAGAGAAGAGTGGCTGGGAGATGGATGTATGAGATCACAGTATCACAGGGTGTCAGGGTTTGGAAGGGACCTTGGAGATCTTTCGGTCCAACCCCCGAGATGGCCATCTGGAAAGCTACTTCAGGTCCTGTGCTGCTGCAGAGTCACCTTGGTGAAGAAGAGCAATCACCAGAGCTGGAAGGGTTTCATTTGGTGTCTCCAGCTCTGTGCTGACCTGGGGGTTTACCTCGCTCCCTCTGCATGGGCTGGTTTTGCTGGGGGAAGGGACATGTCAGAATGGCTGGGAGTGCTCTGCCTGGGACATTCACCAGCAGCCCGCAGGCAGCAGCTGTGCTGGTGGCAGGATGCCCTGCAGAGCTGCTGGTCAGGGGCTTCTCTCCCCAGCCCACTTGGAAGCCATCTGGAGCTGCAGCAGACCGAGGCTGGGTCTTCGCTTAATCCAATTGTACGGTGGACACATGCCAATAAGGTACAAGCATGTGTGGGACCGAGTGAGTGTCTGTGGTCATTCTTAGTACTTCAGCAAGTGTGTGGAGAGTGTGAACATGCCCCAGGCTTCCCTGGACGCTACATGAATATCGAGACCTAATGTGGCAGTCATGGATGGTTGCACTGCCACTGAACTGCCTGGAGCCCCTGCTGACTGCAGGGGACCCGAGGTGTTTGGTCTGGCATAAAGCAGCAGTGGGGCAGATGAGCATCATCACTTGGTTGGGCACGCAGAGCACCAAGGCAGAGGTAACCTGTAAAAATCTCTCCATCACACATGAATCAGCAGAGTGACCTCTGATCTTAAGTTAGCTCAGAAGCTGTGGGGTCACGATGTTCTCCATACAGGGTCGGCAGCCTTGAAGGTTATTTCTCCGTACAGTGTCAGCAGCATTATGCTGTGGTTTGATGGTGAGCAAGAACAGGTCTGCAAACGATGAGAAGACAGGAACTGGTCTGGGATGATGATCCATTGCAGCTTCCTTTACAGAGATGGCTGATGGAGACAGGGTGCTACCTGGGTCTGGGATGGGCTTTACAGACCCCAGTGTGGTCCTGAACTATAGATGAGTTATTTAGCGCTCAGATTTTGCCCTCTGCAGTTCTGTGGTGTGCTGGTTACCTTAATGTACTCCCTGTGGCTACTTACACCTTAGCAAAACCAGAGTGCTGAGTTGCAGGCAAGTCCTTTTCAGTCCCCTGGATCCTCCTCCTTGTGTTTTCCTTGTGTGACACTCCTTTATTATCAGGACTCACACTTCTCAGCCTGTGTGATGTCTCTCTTAATGTATCTATTCATTAGCACTAAACAGTAACTGTCTGCTTGCTAATTCTTCTGTAATTAGAGGCTCTGAATTCTTCTGCTTACACTCGGCACTGCCTGGCAGCCTTGATGTAGATCATTAGCAGTTGGTAACAGAAGCTTCAGACACAAAGGCAGAGCTGGGACAGGAGAATGGAGGGTGTTGTGGGGAGAGGAGAGTGTGCAGAGGGAGGGGAGGGCTGAGCCTGGGGAAGCAGTGATTACAGCCTCCTCTGCCTTCGCTTTGGGTTGAGCAGCCATCTGGGCTCCATCTCAGGCAGAGCAGAGGACCAGATATGTGATGGTGTTGTGCTCCTGCCACAGCTAGATGATGAGACAGGGATCTACTGGAAAGAGTCCAACAGAGGTTACGAGGACGATTAAAGGAGTTGAGCATCTCCCCTATGAAGAAAGGCTGAGGGAGCTGGGGCTGTTTAATCTTGAGAGGAGAAGACTGAGAAGAGATCTTATTAATGTCTGTAGATAACTGAGAGGTGGGTGTCAAGCAGAAGGGGCCAGTCTCTTTTCAGTGGTGCTGTGTGATAGGAGGAGGGGCAGTGGTCACCAACTGGAACACAGAAAGTTCCACATCAACATGAGGAGAAACTTCTTTGCTGTGAGGGTGACGGAGACTGGACCAAGCTGCCCAGAGAGGTTGGGGAGTCTCCTTCTCTGGAGACTTTGAAGACCCGCCTGGATCTGTTCCTGTGTGGCCTGCCCTGGGTGCCCCTGCTCTGGCAGGGGGGTCGGACTCAATGGTCTCCAGAGGTCCCTTCCAAGCCCTAACATTCTGTGATTCTGTCTTGGTCCCTTCAAATGCCTCTTCCCTCAATGCAGTCTCCCATTCTGCAAGCAAGACCTGCTTTTTTGGTTTCCATGCACAACCTTGTAATCATTTTCATGGGCTCAGCCATCAAGCCATGATCATTGCTCTGCACAGAAGTTATCATTCCCAACACTTCCAGTTTGGAGACTTGAGGAGTGATTTGCAAGCAAACATTTTTGTATCGTCTTCCACACGAGCCGTGTGTAAAACTAACTCCACGTGCTGCAGAAGATGGTGATGCTGGGCTGCAGAAAACTGTCTCATTTCAGGTCTGTGCACTTCGCTGAACTCCTGGGTTCAGGAAAAAAAATCAAAGCAGTTTGACAAGAACT
>JANIJG010021362.1:0-35000 GCA_024611175.1 Megaceryle torquata | reverse complement strand
TCAGAGCCCTGGGATGTCATAGACGGTTTTAAGAAGCAGTCACCTGTCTGCTTTTAACAGCTGCGTAGTTTAGTCTCTCTCAAGCTCACCCGGAATGAACGTGCAGGAACTGCCTCTGCAGCTGGGCCAGGCACAGCCCAGCGTCATCGGTGTCTGCTCAGGGGATGGGGCTTTAGTGGTGGAAGATCAAGCACGCACTGCTTGGCTGCTCTGTCCCCGCATCCACGGAACACAATAGGATTAGGGTTCCGCTATTCCCGTTTGTCATAGCTATATATCTGAGGTGCCACGGAGGCGTCTCTAAAACGCTGACCGGTTGCTACGTGCGCCTCTACGGCAGCGCGGGAGCTGAGCCGCCCAATGCTGGCATTTAGATGGCGCTTCCACTTCGGGGCTCTCCTGAGCGAGGCCCCGGCGGTGGCGGCGCGGCGGTTACACAAGCGGCGGAGCGCGGCCGATGCTGCCGGAGGCCTCCAGAGGGAGAGCCAGCTCCTCGGAGCGAGCGGGCCGGCAGCGGGCTGCGCTCCGCCGGGCACCCCCCGGAGCGGCCGTTCACCCGGGCCACCGGAGCACCTCAAAGCTGGTCCCAGAGCCGCTACAGCGGGGGGGCTGTAAGGGGCCCGGCCAGCCCCTGCGAAGGGGGCTCGGGGCCAAGCCCGCTGTTTCTGGTTCGGCGGCCTCGACGCTCCCTGCGGAGCCGGGCGTGTAAAGGAGGTGCTGCGTTGCACACTGCCTTACATTTGGAGGCTTCCATTGATAAGGTCGAATTTTCGTTTGAAGATATTTCTTGACAACTAAACGGCCTGTTTTAAGATAGCAGGCTTAAGAATATTTTACAGTTGTTCTGATGTCTATTATACATAGCAGTCTGGGTGACCTGCTGTTACAGCTGACCTTGCAGCAACCTGCAGACTCCTGCAGCTGGGTGCAGGGACAGCACCACCAGGGCATGCCGGCCCCTTTGAGAGCGTGACTGCACTGCACCCACGGCTCAGGGTAGTTGCTCTTGGTGGCACTGCTCCATGCCTTTCTGCAGCACCTATCTGTTAGACTGCCCAGTGGCAAGAGCAGTCAGTACCACCTCCCCTGCCCCCAGTGCATTCATGCACATGCTTGAGTGGGAAGCAGGAGCTGCACTTTGGCCTCCTCTGAGATGATTTTCCCTGCCTTCTCATAGAATCCTAGAATCGTTTTGATTGGAAGAGACCTTTAAGATCATCAGGTCCAACTGTGAAGCCAGCACTGCCAGGTCACCACTAAACCATGTCCCCGGGCACCACATCTACACGTCGTTTAAATACCTCCGAGGGTGGTGACTCCACCGCATCCTTGGGCAGCCTGTTCTGGTGCTTGACAATGCTTTTGGGGAAGAAATGTCTCATAATATCCAACCTAAACCTCTCCTGGCAAAACTTGAGCCCATTTCCTCCTATCCTATCGCTTGTTACACTGGAGAGCAGGCTGACCCCCACCTCCTTACAACCTCCTTTCAGGCAGTTGTAGAGTGCAATAAGGTCTTCCCTGAGCCTCCTTTTCTCCAGGTTTAACCACATCAGTTCCCTCTCAACTGCTTCTCATAAGACTTTTGCTCCAAACCCTCCACCAGCATCATTGTTCTTCTTTGGACATGCTCCAGCACCTCACTGTCATTCTTTTAGTAAGGGACCCAAAACTAAACATAGCATTTGAGGTGTGGCCTCACCAGTGCCAAGTACAGGGAGGCAGTCATTGCCCTAGTCCTGCTGGCCACACTATTTTTGATACAATCCAGGTTGCTGTTGGCCTTGGCCACCTGGGCACACTGCTGGCCCATATTCGGCTGTCTGTCTTGTTATTTGTTTGTAATAGACTAGGGTGTAACAGTAACAGCAATAAGAAAAATGTCTTCTAAAGATAATATTTTTAGTCAGCCATTTCAACTCTGTTCTTCTGGTTGCTAAAACAACATGAAATTCCTTGTGTGTGACAAGCTATCATGGTCCTAGTCAGTCTCTTTGATGCCTAACTACTTATTTTTACAAGTTTCATGGTCTTGTTACTTTCTGTAGAATTCCTCTCCTAGGGTGTCATTAACAAATTAGCAAGAGTTGTTTGAAGGTGGGCAGAAAGAAGTCTGGACACCACAATTGCCAGACACAATATTGATCCAGTCTGGTATATCCTGACCTCCAGACTGCACTGTCTCCTTGCCCCTTTTCCTCCTCTTCTGCCAAAAAATCTCTTCCTTTTAAAAGAAAGTAATTACAATACCAGTGTTCAAGAGGCCAAATGCATCCCCAGATGAAGTGGGAGCTCAGTGAATTAGGACTTTGAATGATGACGCAAGGTTTCATGGGGCAAATCTTCACAGGGGAGTAACAGTAGGTAAATCTATGCTTACTGGTATTCTTGGCAAAAGACCATATTTCTGAGCCAGTTAGCTGTGGATGGAGGGACAACTAATGAACCTATTTGGCTTCTAGTATAGATGTTATTTACTATGATGTTAGCATATGAGCAAGGATGCTTAAAAAGAACAGAGGCAGCTTTGATAATGAGAAAGTGCAGATGAATTAAATCCTTCAGTGTTCACCAGTAAAATGACTGTTGTGTTTTAAAGAAAAGTAATGTTTTCAGGGAATCTTTCCTAACACTTGAAGGACAAAAGAAAAGCAAACAGAAATGTTGCACTGCAGCTCCCCAAGATATTTAACTAACTGTGCAAGGTGTGATACTAACCTTGCTTATATTTTAATATAAGACAGCAACAGAGCAGGCAGAACACTACCTAATGGCTGCATGTTATCTGTCTACCCATCTGCGTATATTTGATTACCTCTCAGACAGACCCTGTGCGTAAGCTTCTCAGAAGTAAAGCACATTCTTTCCTTCTGAAGATAAACAGATGAGTTGTTCCTTTTGGTCACCAAGTTACAGACTATTTTTGGACAAGAATGCTGTTGCTTCCAATCCCCCTGATGTATCTATGAGACTTGCTAATGACCATGGTGCCTGTACACATACACAGTGTCAAATCATGACACATTCCCTCTTGAAAAAAGGCTAAGAATATGTCTCTTTCCCTTCAGAGAACTGGTCCTGTTGATCACATCACCACAGCAAGAACTTTAATCCATACCAAACGCCATTTGTAATAGAAATTAATAAAGAGCAAACCCACAGGGATGAGTATTTCTCACTGCATGTAGCAGCTGTATAGAGACAGCTGTCTCTACCAACATGCTAATGTTTGTTTAGATTCATAAAACCCATCACTGAAAAGCCATACAATTGAACTACACAATGAAGAGACTACAATTTAAATGTGATCACATCCTTCTGCAGAGGCTTCCTCAAGACAAGGATGTAGAGTGTCTTCTGTGCTTAAAAAAGTACTGTATTTTGTTTTGTTTTGTTTTGTTTTTTTTAACAAAGTATATAATATGAGAAAGCTTAAATTTAAAACACTGAAGTGTAATCCATGAGAAACCTTCCTTGTAGATTAGAAATTCTTCAGCTATTTATAACTTCTTAAGCACTGAGTAATGCGAGTATCACATTTTGTTTGGGCTTGTCATTTTAGAATTATCTGTGTAAGAAATTGGGATGTGCGTGTTCAATTTGCAGCAAGATACTTGCACTTACTACTTGTAACTTGTTTTATTCTAGAAGCTAGATGAAAGAACTCCCCATGAACTGACTACATTAAGAGTGTCTACTGTACTTGCAGAAATGGGCTTCTGTGAAGAGTAATGATAGGTGGAAGACTAAAATGATCTTCAATATGCAAGGATTTTGAAATCTTGGATTTGCAAAGAAACAACAGTATTTGCATCCAGCTATCATTCTGGGTGCTATTTATACTATGAGATTGTTCAGTGCTTTTGGATCATTATTCAGTTAAACTGTAAATATTTTCTGTGAATCATAAAGAGTTTTGCTTTCTGTTGTGGAGAGCCCTGCCTTTGGTAACATGCCCTTCCAGTCAGCAGGCTACTAAAAAGAGGTATGAGAAAGCACTCATTGCTTCTTTTATATTTTGAACAGAAGGGGTTTTTTTTCCTATGATTTTATATATTTTTTTCTTATATTTAATGTGTTTCCTGTGCTCTGCAGATCTATTCTCCCATGAGGCCGATGGAAATGCTGGTTTATTTGGGTCTTTTTTCAGTGAATAATAGTGGCCATTATTCAGTGTAAAATCTTCAAAATGACAGTCACAGTGCATGTGCAGCAGATCTTCAGGGCAATCAGATGTGTGTGTGCCAGAAGAGTGTTCACTTCACCTTGCAAAGAAGGAGCATTTGAGTCTACTAGATTTTTTTAACTACCCAGGCTGGATATACTGGGGAAAAGAAACTTGTTCAGATATTATAATTAACTGCTTATTAGTCTCCTTATGAGCAGAACAGTGGGAACAAAACTGGAAAGCACTGTCACTACTGTTCTAAAATCATCTGGTTGCTCCTTGAAAACATTTCTGCTGGATGCTGGCCTGAACAGTGTGTCTCTGCTGCCTTCTGTGTATACTCAGAGGGGAAACATGCCTGCTTTTTGTCAAAAATCAGACCATATTTCAAAGGCTCTGTGACAGCTTTTGTGTTGCCATTGATGTGATTCTTAGAAGTGGTGAAATACCTGAGAGATCTGTAACTGGTCCATGTTAGATATCAGTATCTGGGAAAATGCAGCAGTCTGGAGGAACTTGATATTCAAGTCAAGGGTCCAACAGCATGGGCTGTCTTTTTCAACCCCTAATGGAGCCTTTCATGCTTTGCTCCAGCTGTACCTTATGGCTACTTTTTTGGAAGCTTGAGCTCACTGAGTCCAACACACAGCCAATGAGCATGAGATGGTCCTTCTCAGGTCATGCTTCCCACTTGGTGAAGAAATTTACTTGTTCCAGATTTGAGCCAGGGAGAAATGTGGGCCTTGGGGACAATTAGGGAGTTAGTGTTTTATGGAGAACTTGAATCCTGAACAAGAGCAGCAACAGAGATATAACACAACAGCATAGTAGCTTGACATGCCGCAACACCACTGTTGCTTGTTTAGCTTAAAAATGTCAGTAAGCCAATTAGTTCAGTGAAGCTTTTCACAACATTGTGAGGTTTTTATAATTTAAAGTGCTAATGTGAATAGCCCACATTCCAAGTTCTGAGCAGCCTAGAAGAAATCTTAACAGAGGGCCAAGTCTGGACCTGATAAAAACTATGTGGATAAGCCACAGAAAGAGGGGTTTTTAATGCCTAGTTTTCACTGTGATTTTCACCTCTCTGCCCCATTCTGCATAGCTTGCAAGGCACAACAGAATGGCTGCTCAATTCCCCTCCAGTCAGCTGATGAAAAAGTAGACTGCTGAAGTATTACAAGTGCCTCTCATCAACTGGGGCTGTTATAGTACACAGCCCCATATAGCGCTCACAGGCTGTGTTCCAGCTGCACTTCAGGGATGAGGGGAACTTGCTGTGCAGCTGTGCAGAGGAATTAGTGACTGCATTCAAGCACAGCAACATCAATCATGAAGAATCAATTCTTGCTCCTCCCCTCAGAGCTGCAAAGTGCCAGGGGCCAGCTGCCCTCAAACAGAGTTGATAAACACATCTAAGGAAATGTCAGAGTGGTTCAGGCAAACCTAATACTCCTAAACCACCACTGACAGGAGCCTGTATCTCATCCAGCCATCAGTGATGCTGCTGTAACAGCTCATGCCTCTGATCCAGCCTGTCTTTTATTCATTCCTCCGTCCTCCCCTGGGCTTTCCACACATCCTTGCTCTCTTGGCTTCATCCTGCTTCAACCCTTCATTTGCATTCCTCTCTGACCGTTCTGATCTGCTTTTTAAAATCCAGCCTTTAATTTTTATTTCTTTGTTGCTTTATTCCACTGCAAAAGCCCTTAGATAGGCTTTTTCAACACAGTCTCACTGAGAAGTTCAATCTAAAAAAAAAAAAAGCAACCCATAGAAATAGATAAATTTTCCTGTGATGATTTTTCAGTTTCTTTTTTTGCAAGACATCTACATCTTACTACTCCAGCATTTCCAATGCCATTTAATATTCAGCTTGGTTTTTCTGCTTCCTCAGGGGTTCAATTTCCTTTTGGCTAAGAAAGAGAATCTAGGTGAAGATGTAATGCAGCTGGACAATTAGCCACTAAAAATAGTTTGCTAAAGGTTTGGGCAATACAGGAACCTCTATAAACATCAGATTTGCAGATGATGTGGATTCAGGCTAAATAGTTTGCTTAATCCTCAGTGCTCTGCTGAATGATTTACCAAGGCTGCTTTTTCATAAACTTTCTCAAGCCAACTATATTCTCCTGCTATCAAAAATCTTCTAACTTGTAAATACAGTTGCCCACCATGGTCTACAGAGTTTAAGTTAGAAATAAAATCCTAAAATAAGATTATGGTGACACCTATAATGTTTTGTCTCACAAAATTTATGCCATATCTACTTAAGTCTAAAGGACATCAGCAACAGTTATTTAATGGCAATTGAACTATAGTCATGTAACTGAGTAGGTAAAATTAAAGTCCAGTGGGAATTTGAGACCTGCTTCATTCAGCTGTGCCTCTTGGTTCAATGCATTTCATTCAAATGAAAGCAATGTCAATTCACTTTTACTTCGTGCTCTGTGGCAGCATCCTCAGTCAACATTTTACATATATGTACCTCAAAACTTCCACTGATTTCATCTTGAGGAATGTAGACAGCATGCTCATCTCACATACCCTGAATTTCTGAGATGTGGTTTTGTCAAAGCTGTAGACAACTTTTAAAATTGTTTGGATTCCTAAAGATCTCCAATAAAAATTATTCAATCAGTTAAACTGTTTGTTTCTTGGAAAATAAAGGTTATTGTATGATTATTAATTAATTAATTACCTTCCCATGTACAATCATTCCTACTTCACTTAATATCGCCTCTCAATTTCCTCTCATTTTAAGATGTGCTAAAAAACCCAAACCCAAATCCCTCAGAATATTTCTTTGCCTTGCTTTTCTGATCCTACAACGTGAAATTGTGTTTTCTGATGCTAGTGAGTAGTTTTTGTCCTGAAATACTAACAAGAAAATTTCTAATATATTTGAGTTAGCACCAAATAGTTTCGTGATACCAGAGAGTGATGGTGAGAAAAGAGGAAAAGGAAACTTTGCAGACTTTGAGAGATGTTTGCCCAAACCAGGTTTTGATCTTTCCTGAGGCTTCCAAAGCACAATAACAATGCAGCATACCAGCTAATGTGAAGGGGGATCAGACCTGTTATCCTGATAAGGCTTACCTATTGAAAAATCAGTGAAGGATCTGAATACATTCATTGTTTGCTGCATTCCAAATTATTATCTGTGATAATAAAATTATTAACAGTTAAGTTTTAAAAAGCCAGTAAGCTAATTAGTTCAGGAGAACTATTCAAAACACTGTCCTTGACGTTATATCATTATATTCCTAATATACATAGCCTATATTTCAAACTTAAATTCTAGTGTAGCTTGCTCTATGCAAATTGGCAAATGACAGGACCTCGCAATATTGCAGAGTGGACCAGAGGCTCTCATGACCTAAAGCTGATAAAAGAACTTATTGAAACCTTAGTCAGTCACAAGAGACCCCTGAGCCTGGGTGGACAAAGAGAAGTGCTACAGAGGGAGGACCAATGAGTCTGTTGAATCCAGAGATCAGACACACATTCACACCAGCAAATTTCTGAGCTGCAAGTCATCCTAATAAGGTCTCAGCAGTGATATTAGCAATAGTGAACTCTGTAGTTCCTCAGGGGCTGCATGTCTCTATTACCTTGACATTCAGTCGGTGCACAGCACAGGAGAAAAAAAGCTAGTCATCTCCTTTATCTACTTAACTTTGTGGTACAAACACTTTTTTACGCTAGCATTTCTGACATTGCTACCAATGACTTAGGTAGAAGACACCAGAGAAGATTTCTTTAGAATGATGGAAGTGGAGAAAAACAGAGGCTTCTTTTTCCCTTTCCCCTTGACCGCTGCCTAGTATCTTCCTGCTGAACTACTGCCTCTTCTACTGCAGCTCCTTTCTAGCTGAGAATGGCTATAGCTGGATGATAACTTGGCACAGCAATTTTAGACTCCTCTCATTATTCTTCTTCCCCCACAGAAACAATGATATTCTGTGTAAAGTTGTTTTGCTGATGTAGGTGGTACTACTTTGATGGGGGATGCATAAGCAAATCTGGTAAAACACCTTGCTGTTGGCTAGAAGTTAATGAATACTGGCTGTAGTTTGGACTTGTGATGAAGGTTCCTCCCTTCTTTGCCCTCCCCCCTCATCAAGCTGAGAGCAATAATCCAACAAGCCAAAGATGTCATAAAACTTGCTGTTTGACATGGGGCAGTCATCTGCCATTACACCTTTGTGAACTCACCAATGACAGGTGTTTTTGCCTTTGTGCTGTTTGCCTTTGTATGAAATCTTATCCATTTTTTTTTTGAGTCTCCCCTGTAGACAAGCCCTTAGGTGGCTCTTGCTAATAACCTAATTTCTGTGACACCACAAGTTCTGCAAGGAAAACCTATAGATCGGTTTCTACTTCAACTTAAATCAGATAAGGTAAGTTATAATTTAAAATACTCCCGAGAGAGAGATTAGTTTTACATGGCCTAGTAGCTGTCCCCAGCCTTGCTTAATGAAAGAAAATGACCCATAGGAAAGCTGATAGAAAAAGCAGCATTTTACTCACAGAATATTTATTATTAAAGATGTATTTTTGCTTCATGGTAAGAATAGAACCTATTACTTGATCTCATGTTTTTGAAGACAAGAAAAGGAACAGTCTTATCTGCTTTTATTAGTAAAGGGCTTTTATTATATATTAATAAAGAAGCCTAGAAAAGTTTAGGAAAGAGGTATAAAAAAAATAGTGGACTACACCCAGATGTAATACTGTGCTTAGGCACATGTGATCCAATCCAATGTGATCTAATTAACTATGGCAGCCTGTCAGCTAAAGTTACTATAGGGGACTGCATGTATGCCTCAACTGGTCAGTTAATTGCTCAGTTCATCTATGTCAGTTTGTGAAGATCAGTAACTTAGGAATATAATAATAAGTAATTTACTGATACTCCATGTAAACAAATGTACATGTGCAAAAAATAATGCATGTTATGCATTTAAAAATGCCTTTATTCTTCCCAAAGTATCTATTTTACAGTAATTTTATATATATAAAAATTTAGGACATGTAATTAATGACCTGAAAGTCACTGTGAATTAGTATAAATTGGATACTATTGTACAATCTGTGAATTGGTGAATATTTTGATTAAGTTGTATATACTTCAAATTATAATTGGTAAAGACCAGCTGGAAAAAATTATGTGGGCATGTGCCTTTCCCATCTGGGACTAAGCATTACCAGACATTCATCATGGGGCTGGTACAATCAGGTTGCATTTGTTTGCTGTACCTCAAGGATATCAGACAGGTATTTTTGTCCTTATTTTCTACTGACATGTTGAACAAGGTGCTTTTTAAGATGTCTTGTGAAAGAGGCATTTTTACTATCTTCCAAAGTTACAGGATCTTCAGGCCAAAGGGTACCAGGGAAGAGAAATTGAAGCACGGTCAGATGCCACAGTGCTGTAGCACAATAATGACCACTATTTCCTAGGAATACTTTGGTTTATAGCTGGACATAAAACTGCTAATTGCATGGACAGTCAGTGACAATCAGGGTCACTGGAACTCAGGTGTGGCCCTCTGCCCTGACAGGACCAGTCACTCTGCACAGATTGAGAACTGGCTCAGCAGCAGCTCTCCTACAGAGATGCTTTAGTGCTTACAGACTATCTGCCCCGAGCTCCATCAGTTTGTCCCATGATAAGTGCAGGTATGGTCTGGCACAATTCCTTGGCACAGGGCTGCTCTCACTGCTGGCTAGAAATCACCCCTTCCCATTACAGGTGTGCTGAGAACAGAAGCTCCATGCTGTGAGGATTTCAGTATGTCAAAAGCTGGCTCAGTTTCAATCTGGAATGAGAATATTGTTGACTACTCTTTGAGCAGGCCTTTTCCACAGCTGACAGTCTTATTTTATGGTGATATAACAGAGACCACATTCCCTGAGTTTGCTTCACTAAACTTTTCCTCTGCTACCCTGCTCCACCCAAAAAACCAAGTTATTCTGAAAAGCCAAGTTATTCACTTGGAAAGAAGTTAGCTTGGTTTAACACACTTTGTTTTGATAAATACAAGCTGGCTGTTTCTTAGCATGTTTATGTCTCTAAATGCTTATACACAGATTGTTCCACTTTTTGTTGTGCCAGGTATTAAACTTAAACTGACTAGCCTGTAATTTTCCAGCTTTTCCTTTTCCCTGTCTGTGCAAGAGCACTATAGTTGTTCTCATGAGCCCTCTGTGTTCTCAAAGTAGTTCAGCTTGTTTAATTTCTTAACCTTCTAAGGTGAATTTCAGCAGGCTCCACTCTCATGCACACGTGTCAGCTAAATGCTTGCTCTCTGTTCTCTCCTAATTCTAGCCAATGTTCCAGACCACTGATATGTGTTAAGAATCTGGTCACAGTTACTCCTTTTCTGAAGGCTCAGGCACTGAACATTTTGTCCTTTTACATTCCTTCATACATTTTTTACCATTCCTGCTTAAGACTAGCGCAATGCTTTCAGTCTTTTACCCTGAATGTATTTATAAAAACTTTTCTCATTGACTTATATGTCCTTTGCTGGTTGCAGCTCATTTTATGCCTCAGATTTTCTGATGTTATCTGCAAGTTATGTCCAGTGAGCACCCGTGTATCCATTTTTAAACAATTAAGTTCTGATTTTTAGGTCATTAGCAAGCTTTTGATGCTTTTGATATTGAGCATTTACAATAGTTATCTCTCCTCTGCAGATGGATAACCTGCTATTGTTTCAATATAGAATACTGCTGTAGTCTATTCTAAAAATGTCAAAAGGCTATTTTAACACTGGCTGATTTTTTTTCCAGCTTTATTCTATAAAAAGGAAATTGTAGCAAATCAAACCCATTTTAGAAGAATGTGGATTTTAACAGACTGCATGTAAGAGTAAAATCAGATTTCATAAAACTTTTTGCAGCCAACTGCTATTTTAATAATAATATTTCAAAACTGTGCAACATCTGTGGGAACAGAGTCTGAAACTAGTCTGAATATATCCAACATGGCAAGAACATCAGATAATGTTCCATTACAGCAATGCTATTGAAGACTTACTGGCAATACAGATCTGGCAAAGAAAGCCCTTCTTGCCTTCTGCAGGGTAAAAGTGCACGTGGAAGATCCATATCAAGGGACAAGCATGCTGCCCTAAGGCGACTTCCATGGGGAGTGCAGATCCTTAGGACTGCAGTACCAGATGGCAGAACTGTAAAACCTTTTCTATATGCCCTTCTTATCCCTGATAATCTGCCAAGCTGTTTTATAGGTGAACTGTGTACCCTTTTCCTGGACAACTAGAGATTTTTTTTTCTAGCA
This sequence comes from Megaceryle torquata, assembly GCA_024611175.1. Taxonomy (NCBI): domain Eukaryota; kingdom Metazoa; phylum Chordata; class Aves; order Coraciiformes; family Cerylidae; genus Megaceryle; species Megaceryle torquata. The sequence continues at coordinate 23,523 of JANIJG010021362.1, read as the reverse complement.
AGTGGTGAATTTTCTTGGGTGAAGGAAGTCTGACTAAAAACAAATCAGTCAGTGAGAACTGTCAAAATAGTGGGAAGTACTTTGTTGGAAACAAAGCAGAGCTTAGGCCCAATAGATGTATATCTGATTTCTACATAAGAATTGTCTTTGGAAATCTGTACTGCTATTCTTTATTTCTCAACTTGAATAGACTGCACTTATAACTTGTTATAATCTGCATTAGATCCGTGTTCTGGAAGATCACTCTGTTGCTGAACTCAGCCATCATGATGAAGCAGTCACAGGATCTGACCCACAATGAACTCTGTGTCTTAATTTGGTGTGGCAGAGAGTTTGCTCATTTTCTTTCCCTTGGGTATGTGGAGACCCACAGTACAGCTGTCCTCACCCCCAAGAGCTGTGCTGACTCCTCAGCTAGGCTAAGGACATCCTCCCACAGACCACATTCATCTCCACATTTATAGATACTTTGATTTATTTATAATGACATCTTTCAAATACTAGGGAAGTTTCATTAAGTTTTTCACATCTTTGTAAAAGCTCTTTTAAACTCAAACATTATTTTGCTAGTAGATATACTGCATGAGATGTACAGCTTTAAAGACAGTCCATGGCCAAAACCTGAAAAATCACCTTTAAGTTTTGGCATTTTATTTGAGAGAACTTCTAATTGTAGTAAGAGTCTTCCAAAAATCAGCCTTCTGACTCCTTTGGCCAACTCCAGAAGTTTGTTTCAAACTGATTTCCCTGTGTTTTTCCTTCTCTCCACTCTGCCACTTCCAATTCTTCATATGGTTATAGCAGATAAGCATCATTATCAAATCAGTAGTGTTTGGCAAGCTGTCTTCGTTCTCCTGCTAGCTCAGAGTTATGCTGCCAGCAATAGTCCATCATTTTTCTCATATTTCATAGCAGACACTGAGGCACAGGGTTCAGCTCTTCTAAACAAATTATATGATCCAGATGGATTCAGTCTTCTTGGAGGAGCAGACCCTATTGCTCATTCTTGTGGCTGGGGAGAAGTGAATGCTGACAATTCACTCAACTGACGCTATCTCAGTCCTTGAAATGACAGAATAAAATGGAATATGTATGTGCATTTGTTGTGTGCTGCATAGCAGGACAGGATGGTGTCAAGGCCCCGGGCCAGGGCACTCTGGAAAGCTATGGCAATGGAGAGCAGACTAATCTGAGCAGGCTCACTTGGGTTAGTTTTCATTTTAGGCTGTACACAGTCCACAAGCCAAAGGCTGAATTCTTCTATGAAGTGTAAGAATAACAAGCATAAGTAAGGTTATAGCCATATGGAGAGTTAATAAAGGACTAAGTATATTGTTTGTTGCAGAAAGCTCAGACTGAGGGGAACTCTATGACTGATGCAAAGCAAAGGATATTTCATTGTGGAGAATCTGTCATTGGATTTAAAAAAAAAATTACTTCCAAACCACACAATGCACCTCAAAGGAATATATTATGTTGATAGCATTAGTTAGAATGAACCTCTCTTGACAACTGAAAATACTTGTATGACTGAGATGTGAGCAGTAAGTGTTAATGATGTCCAGTTCTGCTAATTCTCTGGTAAGTTTTTGTATTGCGGCTTGTATCTTAGAAAACACAGAAGTAGCAGATAAGAGATGTTCTCAGCCAGCCTGATGTGGTAATTGGTACATAACTTCTTGCAATTATAACAAGGCATTCCAGGGTTCATGTTATGATAGATATTGTCACTTCTGGGGGCATTTGGTTTTTATTCAGACACTCAGCTTTGCCTCGTGCTTCACAAATGCACTTGAGGCAGACTGACATTCGACACAGCTCGTGGTCTGGTGTGTCTTAGCTCCAAATTTCAAACCAGCTGTGTCTTAGCTCACTGTTCAAAGCAGCTGATGATATCAGACTGCCTTATACTTTAGGCCAGATGGGACTCAGCTGAGTTTCTTAGAAGAGCTGGCATCTCAACTGAAATAATTTTTGCAGCTAAACAGAAAAGGCTTGAAAGATTAAGTTAAAAAAAATAAATACAGGAAGAAATCTGAAACTTTTTGCATTTCTCTGACTGAAGTGTATTTGCTTTTCAGATTGTTTGGCCTTTTTTTATTATACTGCACCACAACCATACTATGTTTTAAAATATGTAGCTAGTGCAGAAGATGTAAAAGTTATTACACTGTAAGGGCTTAGGATAAATACCAAGGCTGCATACTGAAAGGGTTAATGTGAGAGAAGTGTGGGCATAAAGAGTAGGGTATTGAAGGAAAGGAAAAGAATGTTTACATGAACTTTGAAACATTAATGGAAACATTCATTGTGCCTCAGTTTTGTTTTAGCTTGATATCTAGAGCTCATGCTAAAGCTAGTAAGAGTCATCTGGTTCCATTAGTAATGCTTAGTTTTAATTTAAGTAATATAAAGTCTCACTGCTCTTGATAAATTTCTGCTTTTGCAGATTGTTGACTTTGCTTTTAGTTAAGCTTATTTTCTAGGAGAGTTTAGCTATAGCTGTTTAGTGAAATGCAGTGAAATTATTTGTGTGCTTCTGTCAAAAACCGCATTGTCTTGACACTGAAATTCTCTTTCCAGGCTCCAAACAGTCTCCACTCTCCAGTGGATGGGCATTTTCAGCTAATTGTGATGGTACTCTGATATCCCTGGGCTGTGACTGGAGGTTAGCAAAATGAAGACAAGGGTTTTGGACATGGTTAGATTAAATACAATGGGCAGAATATGCCATCTAATAATATTTCTATTGAAAACATTGCAGTATGGGTCTCCACTGGCTACTGAAAATAAGCTGGAGAAGACAGGAATAATGGGTGGTCTGTCTCTTCCTGACTCCAGCCCATCAATTCTCCATAAAGCTGTATTGTTCATCATGGATACAGCTCCTCAGCATAAAGTCCCACAGGCTGTGCAAATGGTATTTAAAGAAACTGTAACAGTTCCATTAAGCATACAGATATTTAATTTTTGTGAGTGAAATGCACTACTTCCTTGCTTAAAAATTTCAAATTCTACTTGCACTTAAAAAAGGACATATAATGAGTTTTAAATCTGATGCCATTGCTGCCACTCACCTTGGTGCTGGATTAATTGCTCTCGTGCTAAGAGAAAGGAACAAGAAATAACGACTGACCTCCAAAATGATCTTCATGATTTGCATATCTACCCTGTATCCCCTTACTAAATTTTCCAGAAAAAAACCAAAACCAAACAAACAAAAAACCAAACCACTTCAAATGGATTTTGTTACTTGAACAAAGCCTCTTAGGATTATCTGACTTCGTTGCTTTTCCCTCACTTTGGAACTTCTAGAGCTGACTTTTTTTATTTTGTAGCTGTTACAAGCTGATTAGCCTTGACCACGTTGGAAAGCAGTGTGGTATTTTTCACCTCAGAGCACATCTTTAAGCTTTTGGTTCTTTTTCATGTATAACACAAGCTGATAAAAATGGCACTTGAAAGGAAGGAAAATGATGAGTGTAGAATAAAAATTCGTTCTTTAGATTCACTTTGCCTCACAACCTGAAGTAATTTTGACAGAGCATTTAAAGAGACATGAAATAGGAATGTGGAAAATATTTTGTCCTCAAGTCCTTTATCATACAAATGCAAAAACAAGGAAGAAATCTTGTTTATAGTTTAGAAATTCTGGGTTGTTTCTACTATGCATTTCCTGGTTTTTTAATCAAAAATATAAAAGAAATAATTCTGAGCAACTGAAAGGGAAGGACTTGCTTGTCTTGTTTTAAAGCACTCTGGGTTTTTTGTGTTACTTGTTGCAACATATCTTCTCAAACACATAAACAGGTAGTTGGAGAAAAAATGTCTAATTGTTTTCACCATTTGAAAAAATCTCCCCCAGTGGGGAAAGATAGTACCTGATATCTTGATACGTTCAAGGTGGTAATAATACCTAATACCTTAATTTTGTTTGTTGTAGCAAAATGTTACTTTCCAGTATTTTGTTTTCATGTTGTGCTTACCTATTTTTTAAAGGAGTCTTGTCTTTTTTTTTTTTTTTTCTCTTTGGAAACCAATATAAAAAGCCTGCACTATCTGTATCAAAATTACAACTGTTTACTCAGCTTTTCCTACTCTCTTTCAACAAGCATTAAGTGGACCAAAGTATGCTTTCTGGGCCTGGATTCTTCTTAGATATCTGTAGGTAAGCAAGGTCAGGTGTGTTTAGCATTTGATTAAGAAGTACTCAAAATGTAGGATACTTCTAAATCTTTACTGATGCTGTAGTTTTTTCTCTAATCAGTGTAGTACCGATTCTCCAGAATACTTGTAGGAGCTAAATGAGGTCAGTAATGTCAGGCTGCAGATGCACACAAAGTCTCTATCTCCCCTTCCCTAAAACCAGAACCATTAGCTTGATATGTGGGGCCATTTCTAATTCATGTAATTCCATCCTACTTACCTCCACTTCCTGCTATTTCATTGGATCACAGCATTGTTTTCTCTATGACGTAATGCTTTGTGAAATGGCACTGTGAGCTATTTAACAGGCTATTGCCTTCCATCTCTGTGGGAGCAACATGCTGGTTAGATAAAGTTACTTCTGAATTTATAAAGTGCACTGAATCATTTGGGAGTGTAAAGCTCTAAAGCATTACCAATATTTATGCAACTTACTGGACTCTGATATCTTTGATGAAATTATGTTTCTTTACAAAAGGTATCTACAAAACAGTGTTTCTCTATATTAGTCTTTGCTCTTAGTTCCAAGTTATTCAAATAGCACTTTGTCCCAAAACTTTATTTCTAGACTTTCTAGACTCTTCCCAGGGTAATTCCAATTTGTTCCTTTGTTTCATTCTCTAACACCATTGTTCCTCCTCTTGAATTCCCCTGCTTCTCCAGCCTCTGCTAAAGCAGTATGCAGAAGCTGTTCTGCATAACCCCAGTTACTGACCAGACTTTTTGGGGAATGATGTGTCTGGTTTTTTGGTTTTAAGATTAAATTTTTTTCCTTAGATTTATCCCAAATGATGAATGACTCTTAAATTTATCATTTTTCTTGAAGCTAGTTATAGTCTGTTGGAGGGGAGAGGGCAGGGGGGATTTGTGCAGTGAAATGCAAGATTTATTTTTTTTTCTCTACTCTTTCCTTCAATATGGCTAAACAGATGCAAATAAAAAATATTTTCCCCTTCTATCCACTCCAATCCCCTTTCCTCTCACCTCTCTTACTAACACTAGGTTTCTTCCTCCACAGCCTGTAAGCTGAGTCTGCTTCTCGGCAGCTGTGAGCAGCTTCAGGCAGACAGACAGTGAAAGCACTGCACAGCCCTCCAAATAGCCTGCACACATACTGGCCAATCAAACTGTGGTAGAGCTGGTGTTTTCAGGACTGTCAGCAAATGCTGAGGAGTATCTCTTGACTAAGAGAGAGTTAAATTGTTCCCCAGATTTGCAAAACCAAATTCTGACCTGCCACTGCTCTGAAGATGGAAGTCTTAAAAATGTAAATACAGATTGAAGAATATGAGCCTAACAAACAGCACTAAGCCTTACGAAGGAGATTGTGTATCTCTAATGTAAATAGAAGTAGCCCAATACATTTTCTGAAGACCTAAATGTAACCTAACATCTCATCTGTATTAGTATGCACCAGGAGCTGAAGCCATTTTCCTGTGGACTTTGTGCAGCGTGTTAGGGGAACAGCCTGTGCGAGCTGCTAGGCTGTAGTGAACTACTGGCCATCAAAAAGATTTAAGTTGCTTTAAATAGACTTGTAGGAATCTGAAATACTTTAATCACCTAGCTTGCAGCAAAGCATTTGCAGTGTCTGGATTTATTTATATTCTCCTCACATCCTCTGGAGCAAGAGATAATGGCTGATAACATTTCCTTCTACCCCACTAACTTTCCATAATTATTGTACAAAGATTTCTGCACATATCCCTGGACTTAAAGCATGATGACAGGGCTGCCTGTGCAGAACAGAGGATCTATTTACTAGAGTAAATAGGAAGTGAAGAGTCGGGATTGGATACATATTTTATGAATAAGCAATATGTGGAAAACAATTATTGTTGTGAAAGAGTAGGTGGTTCATTAAATTTTAAAGTCAAGGAATTTGAAACTCTCCGTCAGCTTTGCCCTGACCTTGGAGAAGGGTAATGGTGAGGTGGAAATCTCCTTGCCATGAGGAAGGAAGCAATGTATCAGATAGACATTACATAACTACATATTTAGTATCCACTCTTAAAACTTGCTTTGGGTATTTCAGTGTCCTTTTTGACATCCCAACTCAGTTGTTTTGCCATTGCCATGGTTTGAACTTGAACTGCATGTTTGCCTGATACAGGAATGGGTTGGATGAAGCTCTGAATGACCCCAGTTCAGGGTCCTGTTGATGTCTGAACTCCTCAGTTAAACACACCCTACCCATGTGTCCTGCTCCCCAGCGCTGACTGGTGGATTTAGCAACAGGCAGGTGTGGACGAGGAGCTTTTTGTCAGGGCGCTAATAAACCTTACAGGCCTCAACCTGCTCAGCTTGGGGTCTCCCCCAACCTGCCCATGTCAGCTTTCCAGGGCTGTCAGTCCCTGCCCCAGAGACACCATAGCAGGGACAGTCTCCAGCTCCCCATAGCCCTGCTCTGCCTGGCCATGGGCCCTGCCAAGCTGGGTCTGCCCATGGACCAGCTAGTCCAGCCTTGACCCATCCCCAGGGAGATGCCTGAAACCCAGGACTGGGGCTGCCCCTGGTGCCCCTGGTGTCCTGCTCCTGGTTGGGGCAGTGGGACTGTCCCGGACTGCCAGGCCCTGCCCTGCCACCCTGGGGCACCCCGTGCCACAGGGAGCTTCCAGCCATTGCTCCTCCCTGCTGCTTCCTTTCAGCCCCATTTCCAACTCACACTGATACCTGAAAAGTCTGGAAAATTGATTATACATCGATAAATAGTGTAAATAATTACTGATTGTAAAAACTTGGCTTAGATCTGATGATTCTTTTTCAACTGCTAAACCCCAGAAGAAGCTAAGGAAGAATATCCCATTTCAACGAAGACCACACGATTAGAAGAGTGCTGGGAAGAGCTGGCACAGCCAAATACTGAAAGTGGGGGAAGGTAAAAGCAACAAGGGGAGATCTCGACCATGGACTCAGTTAGGCACCAAGAGGACTTACCCTTCCCACACCCTCAAGGAGCACGCATGCTGTTTTAAACACAATGGGTCAATGATGACTGCAGTGCTGTTAATCACTAACTAGTGAGTATAAACTTGGGCAGGTTTTTGTTAATCACGTCACAGGATAAATAAACCATAGTTTGCATACAGATCTGAGTGAGCTTTGTGTAGTATCACCTGGCTCCCAGCTTTTTGTAAATCTGTAATAAAGACCTCGACCCTCCGTGTGTTTCATCTATTTGCACACCACATAAAGAACCCAGATTTGGGACAACACCACCAGATTGTGTTTTCTTAATAAATGTGAAATGTAACCTGGTAATTCTTTTTACCAGAAAGGTCAACATCAAGCTCATTTGCGAATGATCTTTAATGCCATACATGCAGAAATATTTCCCTGTAAGATGGAAAAGAGTTTGTTCTGCAGGACTGGACCCAGTCTTAATGTGCATATAATGTATCAATGGCTGAGTTCAAAATTCACTCTCAGTTCATCCACATGCTGACACCTTAGCCCAGCTGCTTCCTCCACATACTTTTCACTTCAGTGTTCTTTAATTTATTCTGAGTTTTTCCTTATTTTTTGTAATCCACAAAAGTTTGAGCTTTTAATGCCCAAGGGGCATCCTGGAGTGAGACTCTACAGGCTGTTGCTGACAGTGAGGAAAAACGGGAATTATTGACAGACATGATCTTTGGCTGGTCATTTGGGAAGGCACCCATGCCTGTAAGACAGTTGTCAAGTTGACAGAAGAGAGCAGATTTTGCTGCATAGAAAATTTCTAATGAGATTTTTCTGCCTCACTGAAGTCAGAAAGCTGGGACCTGTAAACACAACTCTCCTACTAGGTAGGTTCAGGCCTCTTACAGGGGTGAATTTGCATTCCCAATATCTGAGTCTCAGTCCTGAATACCCTAAAGTCTTGTGAGCTAAAATACAGCAATGAAATTTCAGTTTGGATTCTGTATTTTAATGGTATTCAGCTCTGAGTGTAAAAAATTCAGCAGTCAGAAGACACCTCCTACTCAAATAGTTGTAATCACAAGGGCATGGAAAGATGTCACTTGATTTGGCTGAACTTTCTCTAATAATTTACAGTGATGCTTAAACATAAACAATGGTGAGTATTTTTATATACATTCATACATAATCTATCATCCTTCCACCTCTGTTAAAATACTTTAGGTACATGTTTTTCATTTGTGTAAATTTAGCACAATTTCATACACAGACACAGCTAGAAATGGCACTAAACTGAGGAAAAATTGGCTTAAACACAGGATTATATCACTGATGCTGTTTGTGGACCAGCTACAGCTTTTCTTCATTCTGCCTTTCTACAAGGAACAACAGGTTCAGCCAAGGGCTTTAGCAATGTTAAGAGTTATTCAGACCTAGTAGGAAAGGCTTTTTTTTTCATAAGGGACAGTGAAGAAAAGATTGGATTTGACTGATGTACACTTGAAGTTGTATATCATATTTCTGGTTGATGCAGAGGTGGAGATTAAACTGTTGTGTGGATTTCCTTTCACTCTTCCCAAGATGGACTGGACATTTCACACATCTAAGCTGTTACACCAGATGATTTCTTCACCTTGCACAGTGTGTGTCACTCCTTTCTCTACTCCAAGTCATGTTCAACTTTGTTGACATAAATGTAGTGGCCCAGGATCTTCTCACATTTTGAATGAGCATGACTACTGTATCATGGTAATTGAGTATAAAAGAGATCAGCAATATTTAAGTTAAAAATATATATATATTGCTTCTAATTTGCTTCTTTGGACTGAAAGTCATGAATTTCCATATATTTCTGCTACGGCTTCAGATTTCATGGTTTGATTTTGGAAGACCCCTTATCCCAAAACTGACTCTTTTCTTTGACAAAAGTTTGTGAAATTTCATTAGCTATTATTACTATTTGTAATTTGGTTTTTTTTCCTAGAATTTGTCACAATGTTCCAGAGTTGTGTTAACAGAATTTTAAAAATAGATCAGTTAAAAGCTTTTCATATGTTGATAAAAACAAATCTATGTTACAAAGGATGAATAAGGCCTACATTCAGCTGCTGTTTGCATAGTAAACATTAATCGTCCATAAAAAAAAATAATTATATATACAATTGCAACAACTGGTGGGCTGAAAAAAAGGCTTCTTAGATTTCCTGCATTTGTTACACTTGGTCAAGATTTTTAGAATATGCAGTGTTTATGTGTAAGACACAATAAGTGGATTTTGTGTTTATCATTCATCCATTTGAAAGCTGGACATTTGTAGTGTCTGTGATTAAAACCTCTCAGTATTTTCTTGTATATTATGTTCTGTTTCTCAAAATAGCAGAGCTTCACAGAATTAATAAAAAGAAAGCAATCAAACAGCAAACATCCACTGGTCTGGTACAAACCAGGGTGAATAAGCCCATCACAGAAGGAAGCAGCCATCCACATTTCTCACAGTCCTTTCATAAAGTTCAGATAGATGGGTCTTTCAATGAGAAGTGAAGCTAGAATCAGCAGTAGTCCCTTGCCTGAACCATCTGTTCTCTTTTCAGTGGGAAAAGGAAAGAAAAATGGCATTGTAAAAGATCTGGTTAACATATTTATTGAACTCAGGTATGTGGAAGCCTCAAAGCATGTGCAGCTTTTGTGTTATTGTGAGTCTTCATTGAACCGATTGTTCTTCATCTGAAAATTGGTATGGTTCTCAGGTTTGTGTGTGTGTGCATGCATGTGTGTGCATGGAATATGCAATATGTTATACATGCAGATGATTAAGCATTTGCCAACATTTCTCAATTCTGAGATTATTAATGTGGGACCATGAAAAGAAAGAGGTAAATCACAGTTTAAAAACTTCACAGGATAGTGCACACTGCTTAAAATGGTCCTCTTACTGTTTGTTCCTTTGACATAATACTCACAGAAATTCTTAAATGTGATCTGTAATAGAGAGCAGTATTAGCTACATTACTATAAAAGGTGGTTTATATGCCTACTTGTTTATTCAAATTTATTAAAAAGGCCTGAAAATTTCAAATGCTTCTATGTATGAATAAGCACTTAAGAGATAGAGTAAAATTCAGTCTGGATGTTCTGATTTAGTGCATTAAATGACTAATGGGATGAAAATCAGGAAATCTGGGGTTTCTTTTACATTTTACTGCTTGTTTGTCTGATTTTTTTTTAATCTGTGCCTTGTTTTCCCAATCTCTAAAGAGGAACATTTCACATGTCTATATTTGTAAGGTGTTTTAAGACATCAGCTAAGTTTGGTTCACCAATAGGAAGTTTTATTTTTCACGTCTTCTTTAGTGCCTCCTGCTCTATCGACATTTTGGAAATTAATCCATCAGATACAGAGGTGCATTTGTGAGACTGGTACATTTGTGAGACTATTTCAGTTCAAAATCTAATTAGAAAACCTCAAAATATTTTTGAAGATGTCAAAAGAAAAATAATGTAAGATTTAACAAAGGACTAAAGTCTCAAGAGTGTAATGAATGAACAGATCTTAACGAATTTAACTATTTAAATACACATGCTAAAGTTGACTAGTTTTGTGCCTCAATTTCCCTGTCTTCAGAATGGGATTAAGGAAGTTAATGGCTTCCCAAAAAAGCAGGGAGAATTCAGTTAATAGATACCCAGTGCATCGAAGGTGTAAATTGCTAATGACTGCTTTGGAATTTTGTAAAGCCACAACAAGGTAGAATGAAGGAACTGAGATTTCCTCATTTAAGAGAAAAAAAAAAAAAAAAAAAGTGAGATTTTGTTTTCTGCAGGTGACATACTGTCTTCTCTTTTCTGTTTGATATCCACAACAGAAATTAGGTAGGCTTTTTTTGGAAATAGGATCAGATTCTTTTTTCTGATACATCTAAGTCTAACAATGATGTGTTTTGGAATACACATGGGTAACAGCTCAGACAGATTTATGGACCCTGGCAACACTCAGATGTATATCAGGAGTAGCAGACAAACAGCAAAGGCTGGAAGTGAATATAATGAAAGTGAGAGGATACAGTTCATGAAAGTAGTTGAAGAAATTTGGATAAAAATCCAGGGGGCTTTCTGCTATTGGTTCCTGTTGACAAGTGGCAGACATCTGTCCTACCCCTCCTGCCATTTCGCTGGGTATGTCACAGTCACACATGTTGAGCTGTGGAAATGGAAGTGTCAGGGAAATTGAGCCCAATCCATTTAGGAGTGAACTCATGAGACATGCTTATTTTATAGCTAGTTTCATGTGGCGATAATAAGCAGACATGTGGCATTGCAACCTACTCCTTATTTACAGTATAAACCAGCTTTATTCCTGCAAGGGCAAAGCCAATTTTTTTTGCAAGCAAGAAGTCTGCACATTTCAAATTATCATTTTCTGTAATTCTAGCACTTGGTAGTAAGAAACAAATAGCATAATTATAGGTAAGGAAGTTGTGCTGTTGGGAGAAGGTGATGGAAGGGTTTTTCAGCAAACAAGCAGAGCTGGGAGCTTATACCCTGCTTCTGCTGAAGCACTGCAATGTCCTCCAGAAGTCACCAATGGAAATCTTCAAAATATAAGAACATATAAGGAACATATCCTACATAAAATCATGTAGCATAAAACAGAGTTCAAATATGCCTGGCCCATTATTAGGTTAAGAGATATGGACAGGAGTCCTCTGATCTGAGCTCAAGGCTGGCAGTTGGCTGCAGCCATGTAAGTAGCTCTGAGTAGATGACTTTTGATAATTAAATAAAAATCATTAAGAAGGAGCAATAGGGTTTTTCTTTTCTTTTTAATGCAGCTGCTCTGGTTTAAATTAATAAGATAGCTATACTGGGCTATTTTTTTCTTTTCACACTACAGAAAAATTGAGGAAGTCTGGTCTGTGAGCCTGCCCAGGTGCTATGGGGTCTTGTTTTGTATCCAGTAAGAAATAAAGTCACTCATTCCTGCACAATACATAGAAGGGAATTTTGATAATATATATTTATGTGGAGAGCCTGAAATTAGAAACTTTTACTATCTGGACATGTCTCAGGATACACTACGTAGATAGGCAATGCAATACATTGTATAAAACATTACACCAATCGTACTGCAACCCTCTGTATTCCTCTCTAACACCATTTTTTTCTTGTCACTGTCTCCTGTCTCATAAGTAATGAGTCAATATGAATATGTTTATAATATGCAGAAGGAGCTTTTCACTGGTGTGAAGCAATTATGTATAATCCACATTACACTGGGCATTTAGCCAGCCAGGGTTGTAGGCAAGTGCCATATGTCATTTCTCAAGTATATGATACATCACTGCTTGAGACCCAAGCATATTTTACCATACATGTTGCCCATCCATTTCTTGTTTTTATCTGTGATTTCTGCACATTTCTCATCGCAAGCTCTGCCTTCTGTTCTTTTTGGAAATCACTTTGCTGATTATGGATACTATCAGCACAACTAAGAGCAGAAATTATGCCATATTCTTATTTCATGGGAAATTGAAGATGATATTTTTAAGATTGATCTGTCATTGTGATGCCCAGAGGAATTCTGCAAAATTGAGGAACAATACAACTCCTTCGTTAGTGGATTAAAAAGAATAACACTCATAGCAGTTACTGAAGAAGGTAAAAATTTTTCTGAACTCTACTTGCAGGTGTCTGGTATCTTCCATAACCTATAAGAAGATAAGTTCTGTGTTATCTGTCTATTTGTTCCTGTTCCAAAATTCCTCTTTAAGTAACATATTTTGTTTATTTGTAGGTTTAGTACATTATGAATGACCAAGTGATTATTTGCTTCTCGATCACTAAATAAATCCTTTAAAATGGACCAAACAAATAGGACTATCTGAATACTGTTGAGAAGAAAGATGTTTTAAAATGGAACTGGTCCACATTGAAATCAGTTGTACTTCTGCATGGGGCATTCCATTGGATCTGCAAGAAAATACACTTTGTGGGTATGTGAGATTGGAAAAGGTGGTGAGTTAGAGTTGCAATCTTGGAGGCAGAAGCCCCTAAGCCTGTTTGAGATGTCTTGTAAAAATTCCCAAGCCGTACAACCCAGAGGAGAAAATGTTATTACAGTTACTTCATTATATTCTCTTTTTGAGAAGAATGGAATCACAGGAAGAAACATTCCCTGGATATGATTTTTTTTAGGATACCTTAATTTTTTTGATACCTTAATTCACTATGAACTCTCAGTATTAGTTAATTTGTACAGAGTTGTGAGTGTGGGGAGGTACCTGTGTTTGAGATTGTTACTGGTGCTGCAGACGATGCCAGTTTGAATGGTACAATTTACTGAATGGATGAAAGAAATGTTAATGGAGTCTTACTTTGGAGTTTTAAATAGACTTTAGATTAATAAAAATATTGACTTTATACTTGTTGTCTCCTAAAAAGATCATGTAAGCTTATAAAATGAGGTTCAAAGAAAATGCAGATATACTTGGAGAAAAGGTATTATAATTAAAATTGTAGTTTCAAAGCAATTGAAAATGGCTATGTTTCTGGATCAGTTTAAATTTGTTCCTGAAATCCCATATAATCTGAGTACAACTCACTTTTAGTAGGATTATAATTGAATAGACTTCTGCTTCTCTTCTTTTTAAGCCACTTTGTTATAGTTTGGAATAGGCACAATATATTTGCTGAAGCTTAAAAACTCAGAATTCAGACAACAGCTCCTACTCTGGTTTTGTCAGAGGCTAAATATAAGCATTTTAATACACATTTTAGAACAGCGCTTTTCCTAGTCGGGGTGTCCTTAGTTGTAGTTTGAGGATAACATTCCTTTACTTCAGTATTGCAAAGGTAAATTAATTAGCATTCATTGCTCTTGGGCTGAAGGTGCTATAGAAATGCAACCCTTGCCAAAATCATGCTAAGGTTTGGATGGTACTTGGTACTGTACATGATGAGGTTTGTGCAGCCTTTGGCAGGCTGTGGTTCAAGACCTATCCTCTCAGCTGGGCTTGGCCATTCTTCCCCCTCGTCCTTTCCCTTCCAGAGTGCTTGCTTGTGAATTGCAGTCTTGATTCCAGCCTCTATCCCTATTTGCAGCAGAGGAAATGTAGCATCATGAACTCCATTCTCCAAGTCATGTGTCTAAACTACTTCACTGAGTGTGCCATTACATCCTCTGCTAATATACTGGTAATCATCAGCTCCATTTTTGATACATCGTACCACTACTGAGGAAGGGAATTAGCAAATGTATGAGACAGCATCAGCCAAAGATTCTAAAATTCTTTTTCTTTGCTAGTTGACTGCACAGGAACAAGGCACAGTCTTGTTTTAGTCAGTAACAGTATCTTTACTTGCAGATGGAAATTCAGTGCTGATGATATGTTGGGCTCTTATCCTTAGCTGAATTTTAAATACAAAAGCTGACATGTCAAAATGTAAGTATAAGCAAGATCTGAGATCTTTATTAATAGGTTTTCAAGCCTATCTCCCAAGTTTGAGTTCAGTGCAGTACAAAAGATATCTAAATTTAAATATATTACTGTTTTACTTGTCATCAATATAAATGTTAGATGTTTTTCTGTTCAGAATATGGGGCTGCACATCAGCACAAGTCATTAGCTGTAAATCCCTTTACTTTATGCAGCATCATTTGCTGCTGGATTTGCATACATTTTTCTAATGACTCCAACTGTCATCTGTCATGGTTTCTGCAATATTTTAATATTTCACTGTTCAGAGTTAAGAAGGCTTATGAGATGTTAGATCATTTATCGGCATTCAGTGTGGAGTTTCATTATTCCAGTATGGACTATGGAGACACAAACTGTTATTCTAATTGCTTCTTTGCAAGCAACTAACAATGTCTTATCAGGGGCATTTTATGTAGCTGTACAGTATGTTTAAAATAATATGATGTGGGGTGTGCAGTGGACAAGATACTAACATTTGTTTTATTTGTATTCTAGGACACAAGGGTATTAAGGAGAAATGAAATGGCAGCTGCAGCTGTTGTAGCATTCCCCAAAGGGATAGCACTAATAGGATATATATCTTCATCCACAGCTGAGTTAATTTTGAAAGCAGAGGATGAAAAATGAAACTAACCACATACAACAAAATCTTGGATAATGGGGGTGGAGAGGAAGTAGCCGCCCTCACTAATCTGTGACATCATTGTGATATAAAAGGAAATCTTTCAAGTAGAAATCCCAGAAGACAGCTCTGTAAGGCAGATGAAGTATTAGTTTGTCTGAAAAAAAGACCACTTGGGGAACTGTATGTCTAATGGATGGTGTTTAAAATCTACAAATACTATATATCTAGATTGTTGGAAGAGCATTGCTCAAAAAGGGAATAACTTTAAATGCTTTTTAGGTCTGGCATTAAAGGCTGCATTTCCTGTATTTATGTTGCAGATTAAATAGGGTAATGGAAATACAAAGACACAAAATCTGCAAGAGAAATTTAGAAAGTCAGGCCCTAACTTCATTCTGACTAGATTTATATTCTGCACTTCTTCTAAAATGGTATAATTTTTTTAATGGAGCCAAATGTAGCTTTTCATTTGGTCTTTGAGAAGCTTTTAGTCTGTCTTCTACATAAGGGTTTATTTCTCCTTGGAAATTTTCCAGGTGAAATACTGTGGAGAAAAATTCCTCAAACCTTTATTTAATCTGTACTTGACTCTCCTGCCCAAAAAGCATGATTCACAGTAAAATGTTTTCATGTGCAATGATTTCTCACCTGCAAACTGGTGGATTTGAATGTCTTAAAGCTGCACCTTTGCTGGCAATTCTGAAGAACAATCTCCCAGTGGGGCAGATTCACAAGCAGTGATGATGCCATCGGTGTTATACAGGCAAGACTCCAATTTAGCACTTGGTAAGCTAGTATTACCCAGACCAGGTCTAGAAAACACACATCTGTCTACAGCCTGGTTCTCTGAGGCATAGTCAGCCTAACACAGTATAGTCTGTTCCTTGAGTTCTTTTTTTAAACAGACTAATGCTTAAGAAGCACAACAACCTTGTCCTCTAAAGTGTCTTGCTAAGATATTTTCTTTCTATATACATGGTCTGACTCTATAAACCTATGGAAAGCCAAGTTCTGCAATACTTGGGCCTTTAAGTAGATCTGCCAAAGCAGTCTTGGGCAGGGTCTAAGCAACAGATGTGTTTCCTGAATCAAATGCTAGTTGATTTTGTGGTCATCCTGACAGTTGCTCAGACATTACAGAGTTGTGCAGGTGTCTCCAACCCTGCTTTAGGCTTTTTGAGGAGCTCATGCAGGAACAATGAAGGCATGTCTGAGCTCTGTCCAACTCTGGGTATGTCTGAACAGAAACAGAAGCATTAGCTGTTGGCATTAGGCTATGAGAAAATCATAGAATTGTAGAATGGTTTAGGTAGGAAGGGACCTTAAGGATCATTTAGTTCCAAACCCCCTGCCATGGCAGGGATACCTCCCACTAGACCAGGTTGTTCGAGGCCCCATACAGCTTGGATTTGAACACATCCAGTGATGGAGCATCCACAACTTCCCTGGGCAACTTATTCTGGTCTCTCACCATCCTCAGAGTGAAGAATATTACATTATAATATGGATATGCCATGTTAAGTGTACTAAGACAACAGGCAAGCTCCTGTTGTAAGTGTCCTGTCACTTCTGAGTATGTCACAGCAGTGTAGGGTGCTTTGGAAAAGAGGTTGCCAAGTCTTGGTGATAGAACTCCAAATCTGTAGGTAGTTTCTTATTCCTTTTCCTTTTTTTTTTTTTTTTTTTTTTTACATGCTTTAGTTAATAAGATATGTTTATAAAATTAAATTACAAAGGGCAAATTTATTAGGAATTAATTTAGTCAAAGGTGCTGGCTGTGCCTTTTCTACTTTTCTTTATATACCTTTTTTTTTCCAGTCATTTCCTGTTATTCCAGGATTTTCTTCCCAGCTTGTGTGTCATTAAGGATGACTGTCACTAGCTCTTTCTCTAGTGTTGCATCTGAGCAGGTGCATGGGTAAGATCTATGTGTGTTCACAATTCAATCTCGCTCTCTGGGTTGAGCATAGCGAGTAAATAGGCCTGGGTCATTTATATTAAAATAAGATCGGGTCAAACTACAGAATTCCAATTTAGGGTCTCAAACACCCATTAGCTGCTAAGATTCTGAAACTTCTCTTTATCCATTATGAATACAGGGCATTTTGTAAAATTTGAGTCTATTTTAGGGTCTACTTTTGGGTTTTCTGATCCAGAATACCATTAAAATTTGGGAAGCTAACAGTTTAAGTCTATTTTGTGTTAATTTTTATTTAAACTAGAAGGAAAATATCTGCCTATTTAAACCAATTATAACTAATAAAATCTTAATTGGGCATAATGGAACATAACAAAATAGTTTATCTTAATATGTAGAGAATTTGAAAGTGATAAGAAGTCTTTGTTCTATACAACATATAATCTTGCTAGGATGTAAGGGTAAAGATACCCTCTTTATATAGTTTAAAGGTATTCAAAGCCATAATTTTTTTACATCTTTTCTGAGAAGTAGAACAAAAATATGATCAGCTTTCATTTTTCAAGATAGCAACTGTTCATTTGCTATAGTGCATTAAAAAATGGGGTTTGGGTTTTAATTTCCTTTTTCTGGAACATCAAGAATGAGTTGCATTCATTCAGCAGCCCTTTGGGTCTATTTTCTTTTTCTATTTAGTCCCTGTGGAAATAGTGTAGAAGGTGTTGCTAAGAGCTTGTGGAAACAGAGGTGATGGTAGATTCTTTAATACAAGCTGGAAAGATCATGTTTTCTGTTGGTTCTCTTCCAATTTTGGGACCCTATCATGTTTGCTAATAGGAAAGTTTTCCGTGGGTATATACATTTTTCATTTTTTTGTTTGTTTTTCTCTTCATCATTGTTGTTTTCCCTATGGGCATAATTGGTTATACTAGTTACAACAGAATTAGTTATACTAAGTTCTGTATTAATCTCATGTATATTACCAACTGTTCTGAAAACAAAAAAAAATAAAAATGGAAAAGAGATGCACCTTAAAAGTAATCTCTGAAGATCTGAGGCAATATTCTAATGCATCATTTGCTACCACTGCATAGTGGGACTTACCCAAGAGAGAGGAGTTTGTTTCTGATTTCACTGAGGCATGTGCAGTGCTGTTCTGCACCATGGAAACGCTTGTCTCAATCCCTGCAGTGTAAGCAGTGAAGGAGGAGGATATTTAAGTGACACAAATTATGTCTCCATCAGAGTGTGAGGCTGAGTTTTTCAAGCCCAGTGCTCAGAGGTTGCAGTAGGTTGGTATCAGCACCAGCTCCTGCATCAGTACTTAGCATTTCATGGAGAAAGCCTCCCCCATGTATGCATTTTCCAACATAACCACTTGTCTTTATGCAGCCAAATCAAAGCTCTTTGCAGGGCAAGAAGTCAAAGTGAGAGAAACATCAAAGTAAAGAGAGAGAAAATAATCAGTAATCCCATAATACTTCTTTTGGACTCTGTAGTAAATTGCCTCTTGTGTTTGATGGGGCCAAGTCTGAGTTCTGGATATTAAGGGAATTGTGCCCAGATATCTGAATATACATCATTCTACATTTAATGCTAATTGGGGGGCAACTTTTCTCATCATGCAGCAATCCCTTTTCTGAAGGCTGCCTGTAACCTAGACCATCACATTCCTATTTAGAAAGAGAGCATATCAAGGCCAATGATTGATACAGCACCCTGCTTGGTTCAGGTTATTGTTTTATTAATTCATTGTAATGAGATAATGGGAGATTATATAAAACCTTGCCACTCTGAGCACCTCAGGTGCTTTTGCCTGTCCTGAAGGTGCTTCACAGTAATCAATAGTGACATGGCAGTGTTTTTGAACAGGAAACTGCTAGTTCAGGTTACAAAGCACTTTCCAGAGAAGGAATCCTTTGATAAAAGCTGCTAGAATTATTTTTTCCCCTTTGGGAGAATGGAGGAACTCTTGTGCTACAGCTGCCTTGCCTCACACCCAACGCCTGTGCTGCAGAGGCAGGCAACTCTGTCAAGCAATACAAGCTGCACGTCTGGAGCCAGAGCAACCATCTGGATAATGAAAGTGTAGCACTGGTGGAGATGAAGGTGAATCCTGCTAAATACTGATATTATTCTGTAGGGTATAGGCAGAAAACTAATGGGTCAGAGAGTCACTTGGGCCTGAGTGGGATCAGTCCTTTGTTTTTATTCACTTATTGATGAATATTTTGAGTAATGGTTTTAAATTGTTATGGTTTGTTTGGGTTTTTTTTGTCATTAGCCAGTGACTTAAGAAAGTAATATTTATGAATAAAGCAGTCAGGAACCACTGTAGACAAAATTCCTCTCTTCTGCTGCTGGCTTAGCCACTGGTTTCATATGTGATGGCAAGCAATATACCCACTGGGTACTTCAGGTTATTCATAATAATTACCATCCTGTGAATCAGGGCAGAATACAGCATAACTTATTGGAAAACATAAAGAACAGGCTTTAGTCAAAACAAGAACTGGTTCTTCACTCAAGTAACATGCCTGATGAAGTAATCTATATGAACTTGGTGGTTTAAAATAGTCTTCATATTATGTTCTGTTCAATATTGTAGCTGTTCTTCAAGAGAAAATGTAAGAAAAAAATATTATAAAATGCAATAACTGAGCAGATCTTTTCCTTCTAATATATTTGATGATAGCATAATAATTTCTATCTATAACTCTCATAGCTAGAATTTATCTTCGAGCTCATGGCAGGGAGAGACAGGAATAGGTAAACACATCAGGTTGACAGATTTATCTAGTGTTTTTTCCTTGAAAACTTTTTCAAATGACAGTAACCTAACATTTTAGAAAATGATTGCCTTACCAAATAGTGCAGCATAATGAGAATGGATGTCTAGAACAAAACTGCTGATGCTGTGGATTGGCTGTCCAGACTATATACTTACCAGGGGATTTCACTCCACTCTGTTTCTAGATTGGTCTTGAGAACAGAGTTCCCACCTAGTGTTTTATCTAATAATCTTCTGGTTTATTTTAATTTGCAGAGAATCCAGGTTGTGTGTGCCAAGACACCTTTCTGGCACCACCCAAAGCACAGTAAAGCGAGCATTACTAGGAGTTCAATTCCAGAGTGTCTTACTGATCTGAACTCAAACACTACTGTAGATACACGTTCAGCTGATGCTGAATTAGATGTATGTGGCACATATCCATTAGAGGGCTGCACCTTCTCTGCTAAATGCAGAGGAAATATCTCCAAAAACAGCCTCTGTACTTTAAACCTCCCCACTAAGGCCTTTGAAGTAGAGGAAATCTTCATTTATTTGTGATCTCAGTCAATTCAAACAGCAGTTACTTAGAACAAATCATAATCACTCCTTCCTCTAAGAAATGCAAATATTCAGATTGATGGATGGATTTGAATGAGCAACAGCCTAATTTTGGCTTACAGAAAAAAAAAAAGTAAATTGAAATATTTCTGCTTCTCATCTACAGTTAGAATGACAAAAGAATGACAGATGGAAATGTTTTGAGGAACAAGAGACCTCAGACCACTATGTAGCATTTGGGCCATGGATTCCACCACATGGAGCCTTAGTATGGTGCAGCATAAAAGTGTAATATTTGCATAGAAGGTATATGCTATAGACTTATCAATCATGTCCATGTATGTTCAGTGTTTATACACTTTCTCAAAAAGAACTTTGACTCCAGTAGTCTTAATTAGAAGTATCTACCCATTGACTAATATCCAGTATTTATATTCAAAACTCATCAGTTCTCAGAGTGATAAATAATAAAAAGTATTGATCTTGGAATATGAAATATGCCCCTTCCCTAGTAAATGGAGCTACAGTTGCAATAAGCAAAATGTATTTGGATTAGCTAGAAATCTGCACAAAATCCAATATTAATAGTGGCTTTGCACTATGCTTTGTCTTATTTGACAGTTTATTTACATTGCAAAGATACTATTTCTTATCTGCTTCAATTGCTGTGTTTGCTTCAGATGGAAAATATCTGCCTTTGTGAAAATTCTTTATTTTCTATAAGAATTGTCACACTCTGAGACATATCAAGAAGGAAAACATTAATATCCACTGTGGGACATCTTTTCTGGTGAAGTTCTTGTGCCAGAAGATGGGAGGTGGGGAAAAAACACTGGCTGTTGAATATCCACGGTGTTTTGTTGGTTTTGGAGCTAAGGGGGACTTCAGAGAGCCACAGCCTGTTTTGGCTAGCTTGGTGAAAATATTTCTCCTAGATCAGACTTGAAGTAGGATAGGGCAACGTATGGAGTAATTGATAGTGAGACAGACTCAATATGCAGAAGGATTTCTGGCAAATTAGGTGTATCATGTATCAAAGGTAATAGAATCACAGAATCACTGAGGCTGGAATAGACCTCCAAGATCATCAAGTCCAGCCTATGACCCAACATGTCATCAGCTAGACCATGTCACTAAGTGCAGCATCCAATCTTTCCTTAAACACCTCCATGGAAGGTGACTCCACTACCTCCCTGGGCAGTCCATTCCAGTGTTCTATTAGCCCTTCCATGAGGAAGTGCTTCCTAATATCCAACCTAAACTTCCCCTGGTGCAGCTTCAGGCCATGCCCTATTGTCCTGGTTGCCTGGGAGGAGAGCCTGGCCCCCACCTGACTGCAACTTCCCTTCAGGTAGCTGTAGAGAGTGATGAGGTCCCCCCTGAGTCTCCTTTTTTCCAAGCTAAACAACCCCAGCTCCCTCATCCTCTCCATAAGACTTTCCCTCCAATCCCTTCACCAGCCTCATTGCTCTCCTCTGGACCTGCTTCAGCACCTCAGTATCCTTCTTGATGTGAGGGGCCCAGAACTGCACACAGTACTTGATATGAGGCCTCACCAGTGCCGAGTACAGGGGCAGAATTACATCCCTAGACCTACTGGCCACACTGTTACTAATAGAAGCCAAGATGCCATTGGCCTTCTGTGCCACCTGGGCACACTGCTGACTCATGTTCAGCTGGCTGTCAACCAGCACTCCCAGGTCCCTCTCTGCCAGGCTGCTCTCCAGCCATTCATCACCTGGTCTGTAGTGCAGCAGGGGGTTATTGTGGCCAAATCATAGGACCCTGCACTTGGTCTTGTTAAACCTCCTAATATTGGCCTCAGCCCATCGACTCACCCTGTCCAGGTCACTCTGCAGAAAGCTGTATCTAAATATAATACTGATGTCTGTAGGATGTAGTTTTACATAAATAATGAAATAATCTCTCCAGCTTGTCAAGCGGTGCATATATTGCTCTTTGCCATGTTACCAATACAGAGGATGTAGGCTAGAGGAAACTGCTGTTTCTGGATAACCCTGATGTACTTCTAAAGAGAGGGACCTTTCTTTGGTGGACATATTTTACATACTTGTCTCAGCTCAGCAGATTATCCTTCCAGCCTCAGTGAGCCCTAAGGGTTCTCAACAGGAAAGTGGTTGATAATAAAGCACTGATTCCTAAGGAAATCTCTCTGTCTTGCTGTCTTAGCTGCACATGTGAATTGTCCTGCCATTACAGAAATAGTTCCTTTTGTATAATTCGGCTTCAGGTACTGTCTAGATAGGGAAGGTGGCTGATGTGTATATATAAGGAAATCAAAATGTCTTCTCTGTTCTAAGACAGTAGAAAGGAATAATGAGCCTCTATTTATGTTTTCTGCTAAACAGAAATTAAGGAATGCCTCTGGGCCAATGGAATTCTGATTGCAGGGGACACAGAGTCAAAAGTCTTAGCTTTTTTTTCCTCTCTTTAAAAAAAATTCTGACTTGTTCTTTTTATTTTAGTTGTATGGCATCTCCTTTATGCCTCGGATCCTTCAAGTCTCTGTAAAACAGCTAAAAAGTATTGGAGTATAACTTATCAGCAGAAATCCTCATCAGATAAATTGCTACCTTGAACAATCCTCTGAATGACAGCCAGCATCCTTGGAGTATAAGGAGGGGTTGAAAAAGGCAACACTGCCAGGACATCTGCAGCAATAGAGAAGAGTCTTCATATCATCTACCATCCGCCCTACCTTGCTGACATTGCCCTCTCCATACATCAGTAACCATCTCTACTGCAGTTTACCCGATATAGGATATGCTATCTGGAGAGAGCCATGTCCCAAGGTCACAGTAGTGACAGATACAAACTGAGAGCTTGTGGTATGCCTCTGCTGTGCTTCTCAGGGATAGAAACTTCTGCTACTAGAACATTCTGTGATATACTTAATATTCAACACCCACAGGACTAGGTCAAATTGACCTGGACAAGCTGGAGATTGTGGGCCCAGGTGAACATCATGAGGTTCAACAAGAGCAAGTGCAGGGTCCTGCACCTGGGCCAGAACAATCCCCACTGTCAATACAAGCTTGGGGAAGAG
>JANIJG010021361.1:0-15510 GCA_024611175.1 Megaceryle torquata | reverse complement strand
TTCTCTGGCCACGCTCCAGCCCCTCCATGTCCTGCTGGGAGTGAGGGGCCCAAAACTGACCCCAGGATTTGAGGGGCAGCCTCCCCAAGTGCCCAGTGCAGGGGGACGATCCCTGCCCTGCTCCTGCTGCCACCCCAGTGCTGACACAGCCAGGATGCTGGTGGCCTTCCTGGCCACCTGGGCACTCTCTGTCTCATATCTGCCCAGCTATTGACCAACCCCTCCCGGGTCCTTTCCCGCCAGGTACCTTCCAACCATTCTGCCCCAGCCTGGAGCAGTGCAGGGAGTTGTGACCCACGTGCAGGACTTGGCCCTGGGCCTTGTTGAACTTCATCCTGTTGGCCTTGGCCCATTGATCCAGCCTGGCCAGTGCCCTCAGTGGAGAGCTGTTGGGTGATGGGTGTCCCAGGGGACGTGGTGGTGCTGGGAGCAGGTAGAGGGGATGCATCAGCTGGGGTCACCTCCGTCACACAAACCGCAGCCTCCCCTGACCTTCATACTTTCCTGCTGCCTCACTGCTCCCGGTGGATGCACGCACTGCGATGTCGTAACGAGCAGAAAACGAAACAGATTTCCCAATCCCCCATGCCACTGGCAGCTCACGAGCCCTCTATGCTGGGAATGGCAACCAGCATGGCTGGGGCAACTGGCTCACCTCTGTGCCGTGCCACGTGCCACCAGGGGGCTGTCGGGAGAAGGCAGAGAGGGGTGTGGAGAGGGGCTGTGGACAATCCCTGGCCGGTGTTCCAGCACCACAGGCAGCTGCTGTTGGACAGCATCGTCTCCCTGTGGGGTCAGTTCACTTTTGCTCCTGTCCCATGGATGGAACAGGCCCCGTGGATCACCTCGCCCAGGCTGGGCAAGGCTGGGCACCAGGGGATGATGGCACCACTGGGCCATCTGTGCTGCTCTGGGCAGGCAGTGATTTCCCACCAGGCAGCCTGAGGGAAGGAAGGGACCCTGCTGCAAGGTGGGAGAGCCAGCAGCACTGAGGCAGCTTCCTCCACCCTCTGCTCCACCACCCAGGGCTTACTGACATGTGAGGAACAACCTGAAGGTGACCGAAATCACCATGCCAAGGGACTTTGAGTGGGACGGGGCATCCATAGCTCCTGGACTGGGCTTTGCCCTTCACTTCCATGGGGGTCCCATCATTGCTGTGAGAGGGGAGGGGGTGACTTTGTGAAAATTTGGCATCCTCTTCATTTCCCCCAGATTTTAACGCCAGGAAAGGTGATGCTGAGGCAGGAGAAAGGGGGAAGAAATCCCAAGCACTGCGGGTGAGTTCTCTGCAGTAGCAGGAGGAGGGACTGGGGCTGCAAGGGAGCATCTTGGAGGCCAGATGCAAAGTCAATTAGCGCTTCCAGGACTCGGAACGCTCTTGAGTGCTGCACATTGAGCAGGAGCAATCGCTGTCAGAGGGAGGCTGCCATAGGATTTGAAAATAATTAGGAAGCTCAGATCCCCAGTGCTTCCCAGAAAAGCCTGTTAGCTCTGCGGTGGAAACCTCGCTTGCAGGGAGCGTGTCGTACAAACGCAGTCGTGACTCATCAACTGAATGGAGCTAAACTCAGTCTTTCAGAGGTCAACACACTCAAGTCCTAATGAGCTTCATCCTCGGCAGGGCTCCTGAGCTCCCTTTGCCTGCCTTCGTCCAGGGGATGCCCAAAGTGCCTGAGAGTAACAAGGGACGGTTTTGTTGGATGTTTGACATCCAGAGACACCAACACCCTCCTGAGGGGCAGTGGTAATGGGGAAATTGAGGCACAGAGGGCTCAAACCACTTGAGCCAGTAGCCCAGAGGGCAGCAGCAACCCCAGTCTCTTGACCTGCTGCTCTCACCAGCACTGCACCAACCCCAGCCCTGCCACCCGTCTGGACGCTGCCATCCCCCCCTGCTCTTGAAGGACCTCGGATGTGAATCTGAATGGTCCAGGACAGCCTTGGAGGAGCAAAACAAGGCAATCAATCAATCCTTGCTTCACTCCCGCCCCAGTCTGCAGGCTGAGCCGGGTTGCATTGTGCGGAGCTGGAGGGACTCCACATCAAAGCGGGGACCAGTTGGCTGCTGGGCCGGCCCAGCACCCAGACGGGCAGCACCCTGCCCACGAGCTGCCTGTCTGTGCTGCCCACGCCAGCTCTGCCTCTGCTCGCTGCCCGGGGCCAGGTGGCAAAGCCGGGATGCAAAACTGCTCCTCGCTCCATCAGGGAGATGCCCGAAGCCACGTCGGCTGCAGAGAGCGTCAAAGCCGGGGGCGAGCAGATGATGCCCCAGGGCTGGGACCCCAGCGTGGCATCCTGGGGCTGGGAGCACCTTCCGTCCCCGGGAGCGAGGAGGAGGAGGAGGAAGCGGCATTGCTCGCGGTGGAAGAGCCAATCCCATCCCAAGCTTGTCCCGGAGCACTTCAGAGGCTGCTCAAAGCCCGTGGGGCCACAGGGACAGCACAGGCTGCTCCTGCAGCACAGCTCCCGCTATCCTCACAAGACCCTTTTCCTTTGCAGTTCCTTCCATAACACATGGCGACCGCTTTCCCCCAGGCTGCTGCCCCGCCGCTGCTGCAGACAGCACAGGCAGTTTTTTGGATGTCGTTCGCAGCTCCCCGGCGTTTCTCCCCGTCCCAGGCACGCACGGATGGTATGAGGCAATGTTCTCGGGGACTATCAGCTTCCCGGCGCAGCGCAGTTGGGTAAGCGCTCGCCTTTCTTCTGAGGAGCTGGTGGTGAACAGCCCCCGATGAAACCGGCCCTGACGTGCTGCCCGGTGGGGCTGGGGATGGTGAGGGGGAGCGGGGGGATCCACTCATGGTGGGCCGGGGAGGTTGGCCCTTTGGGATGGGGGAGTTGGGCAAGGGAGAGCACCCAGGTCCCCCCAGAGCAGTGCCCTTGTGTGGGTGCAGCAGTGTGACAGCAGTTTGGGTACAACCCCCCAAATACCCCATTTTCCAATAGCAAAGGGTCAGGATGGCTCTGCCCTGTGACCCAGAGCATGAGACAGAGCAGAGGGACCAGGGAGCCAGCCTGTGTCAGCCACGCCCCCCATGCACAGACCCCTCCTACACCCCGAAACAGGTCTATGCCCTGCTCCAGCCCCACTCCAGTGCTAGCTACGAGGCCACCGACGCTGCAGCATCGGGGATGCAGCCAGGGAAGAGTCATCAGGGCACCCAGAGAGCAGTGACCAGTGGTCCTGGCATCCCAGAGACCCCCAAGCACTGCCAGGGAGGGGACAGAGGCAGCAGGATGAGATTTTGGGTGGGTTTTATCATCTGGGTTGAGGGCAGGGTGGTCTTGCAGCCTATGCCACTGGTATTTACCCTCCCTAAGGGCACAAGGACTGTGGGTACAGTGCTGGGGGAGCACCTCCTGCCACTGCAGCCGGCGGCACACACGGGCCTGTGGTAGGTAACTGTGGACATTTTTTCCAGTTTGCCAATTAAGACACAGAATAAAAGTCACTAAAATGTGAGGCTGGGTCTTTAAAGGGAAAATTCTCCTCCAGGTGCCAGGTTTATTAAAAGAAGGAAAAAAAAATTTAAAAAATAGCAGGAGAGGCAGGGCCACAAGCTGCATAAAGAACATGTTGGGGAGGAGGTGCCTTTGTGGGGTTGGATGGTGTCAGGCACCCATGGGGGAGCGGAGGGGATGGGACTGCTCTGAGCACCCACATTCCTGTGCCACTGAGACCCCAGGGTGGCCCCTGGGAAGCCGTGTGAGGCAGGAGGTCCCCAGCTCACCCCATGTGCCCAGAGCATCCTCCAGTAGGGCTGACAGCCTGGCAGGGCTGATCCCCATCCTCCCTTCAAAGGATTCCCACGTCGTTCCAAGGTTTCCCCGTTAACTGGGAGGAAACTGCCCCAAACTGGGTAGGATCCAGGCTGCTAAAACAGGACACTCAGCATCACCACCAGAGTTGCTGGGACATGAGGAGGATGCACTCAGCCATGTTTTGAGGTGCTGCTTGGGGCAGCAAAACACCCTCCATAGTCTCCAGGGGAGCAGGAATGGGCAGGCTGGGGGTAGCAGAACCCCCAGACCCCCCCAGCACCCACCTCTGCCGGGTGCCTGTACACAGGCACGGCATTTGCACTTACATATGTAAAGCATTAGGATTTGTTTAGAAGCCCTTTATTGTCATATTTTGTCCTTTATTTCCTACAAATTAAATTTGCTGAGGGATATGTGTGGATTGTGAAATTATGTTGAGAATAGTTCCTCTGGGTTTTTTAATTTCCTTTGTATTAAATTTTTACAGTGTTTAAAAGGCTATGAAAAAAAATTAAATAATTCAATTTTAAAAAGTAGGACAAAATCCCAAGGAGGAAAGAGCAGGGCTCGAGAAGGTGACCAGCCACAGGCTGGCACTGGGGCCAGCCACGGCCACCCCTGTCATGGCCGGCGTGGGGATGGTCTGGCCCAGATGCCCCCATCCTGCTCCCGCTTGGTCCTGGCTCTGCCATGGAGCAGGGAACCAGTGCTGGGAGACACAGTCGGGTCTCCTGAAACCAGTGCCAGAGCCGGACCTGCCGCCTGCCGAGGACCGAGCGGCTGCGGCTGTTGCCCGTGGGCACACGGCTCATCCTTTCGCTTTCCTTTGCTCCCAGATCGGGGCAGGATCCCCCGCACGAGGCCGTGGGGCTCTGCCAACCCCCCGCCGGTGTTTCCAACCCCAGAGCGATCGTTCGGTGCGGACGTAACGCCCGCGGCCGGGCTCTCTGCAGCCGCCCTCCCCTGCGAGCAATTTCCAACGCGGTAATCTTCCCAGTTATTCCCCTGAAATCTTCCCAGTTATTCCCCTGAGCTGGTCCCGCTGCGAAAGCGGAGCTGCCCCCCTCGAGGGGCTCCGCAGATTGCAAGCATTAGGGACCCCTCTCGCTGCCGGGGTGCGCAGCGTGGCAGCGATGGCCGGCCGGGAGCCACCCCACCCCCCTCGCCCCTCCGTCCCCTGCGCTGGGTGTTTCCAGCTCGTTAAAATCGCAGACGCATTTTTCATCTCTTTATTTCTACCACTGTCATCGTCATTGTTTCAGGCTGGTGCAAATTGGGAACCGGCCGTGCACTGACGCTGCTGCTCCGCTCCACCCAGCAGCCGCCCTCGTCCCCAGGATGCCCCACTCCGGGGATGGGGATGGGGACTGGGATGGCACCATCCTCCTGCCGCCACTCCCCTGGGGACTTTGGCACCCGGGTCTGTGGCACCACCTGGCACAGGAATCCCAGAATGTCACCTCCCGCCTCGCTCTGCAGCCTGCCCATGAGGTGCACGGGGGGCAGGAGGGAGGTGCCCCAGCTGTGGTGTTGGCAAGGAGGGTGCCAAGGCTGTGCCAGCATCCAGGGAGGGTCTGGGTGAGACCTGCAGCGGAGGTTTTAGTGTCATTGCAGGAACCCCCCAGTGCTCCCAAGGGGCTCTGGGAGCTCAGCAGCAATGGGGATAGGGGATGGAGGTCGCAGGAAACTCAGAAATGGGGCAGCAGCATCCCCAGGCTTGAAGAACCAGGGGCAAGGGCTCCTCTTCACCAGCCCCAGGTTGTGCCCGTGCCGGGGTGAGGGGCCTTGGTCTCAATGCGGCCGTTCTGTCCCTGCGCTGGGTGGGCAGGAGTGGCTGGTTTGTGCCTCCCACCCAGCACAGCGTGGCACAGGGGAGGGAGCGGCCGGACTCCTCCCAGCAACATGGGAGCGAACGGGCGTCTGGTGTGGAAAATAATTATGCGACGAGATTTCGCCATTAAGAAGGAAAAGGAAGAATTCAGTGAATGCACAACTTTGATTGACAGCAAGAAGATGCCAGGGCTGGGCACGGCAAGTTGTCCACTGCAGTGGGATGCTGCCGGAAAATCAGCATCACCATCCAGCTGGGAAGAATGACAGAGGGTGTTTGAATAAGCTGGGAACAGCACAACCCTCCAGGGCTGCAGGGGTGTGGGGATGCAGGGAAAGAGGGATGCAAGTCCTGACCTAATGGTCCTTCTGACTGCCACATCCCTCTGCCCATACAGACCCTCTCCCCAGCCCCAGGGTGCTGAGTCCTCCTCAGCTCAGCTTCTCTGGCCCCACTGGGGAACTTGGCAAAATGCAGGGAGAGGATTACCAAGCAGAGCCCAGCTCTTGATCTGTTCTAGGAAAAGAGAGGCCACACCAAGAACTTTCTGAAATTCCTTCCCGAAGCCTTGGCTGGAAGCCGCTGCCTCTGTGCCGAGGCATTTAGACCCTGGCAGTGCTGGGGCTCGAGCACCCGCCTGGCTGTGCCGTCCTGCCCCTTCCCAGCATCCTGGTTTTGGGAGCTGGAGCCTTTGCCATGACTTGGGCACCCCAACCCCTGCACCTCTGCAGGTGTCCGGGTGTGGAGATGCCACTGCCAGGCACCTCCTGGCCCCTCTTTGTCTCCAGAGACACAGGGTGGTGGCTTCTCCAGGCCAAGGGATGCTCAATATCCCTCTCCCTTCTGCACACTGGAAAATTCCTTTCACGTGAACAGGACATAGGAGTTCTCCTCTTCTTTTTTTTTTTTTTTTTTTTTAACTTGTTTTTGTTTTGTTTTGTTTTGCTTTTTCAGGAAAAACGATCTGTAAAAACCAAATCAAATCAAATCCTATTTGTTTGTGGTCTCCAGCTGTTTGGGTGAGTCCAGAACTCAATGCGATGCTGTGGGGATGGCCACAGACTGGGCACATCCCAAACCTGCAGCAAACCTGGGCATGTCCAGCCCCACCATCAGCTGCCTGAGCCCCAGCTATCCCCGGAGGGACATCTCCATGTCTCACTGAATCTGGGAACAGTGGAGCTGGAATGGATTCAGGCCAGTCCTGGGCTGGCCAGGAGAGGCAGGGCATCTGCTGAGAGCTCAGGGTTGGCTGTGTGGTCTGCTGGGGGGGTCCCATTAGACAACCAGCATTGCTAATGAGCCAGAATCATCAGTAACCTCTGATTATGCCCTTTCCCCATGGGAAGAGGCATTTTGCACCCAGGGAGGCCATGCCACACGTCACTCTTTCATCACAATATTATGGTATTTTCCCCCAGTGCTGAGTGGAACCAGCTGAGCTCCCACAGCACAGTCCTGCTGGGACCCCAGAGACTTCCACCCATGGGGAGCGCCACTGAGACCCTCATGGGACCCCTGTTCTTGAGAAAGCTGAACGAAAGCAGAGTCCTGGGCATGGCCCAGCATAGAAGCATCCCTCCTCCTGCAAAGAGGTGATGTGTGTTCAATCCCCATCCCCAAGGGGCTGTGCCTGCTCTGAGCGCCATCGGGTCCCCTGGCACTGGCTTCACCCTCTGCATCCTGCAGCACCCACAGGCTGGGTCTGGGGGCACGGCAGGAGGGGCCCTCTGCCTGAAGGAAGGTGCTAGAGCTTCATCACCATGATGGGTGGCTGGGGCTGCTCAGCTGGGGATGGATGGAGCAGTCGAGATGAGAGCACCAAGTGACAGTGTCCCCTCTGAGCCAGGACAGAGCTGTCCCCTGGATGGAGAACTGTAAACACCCAAAGTGCCATGGGGAAGAGATAGGGCACATGGAGAGCGCCCGCAGTGCGTGCAGGGCAGGGAGGAGGCTGGGGATATTTGGGAATGTGCTTTTTCTGCTCTCACAGCACAGCATACATTTTTCCTTCATTTAATCTTTTTCACTCAAATTCCCAAGTGAAGAATTCTTTCCGTGAGCCAGAGCCCGCCGCAGAGGCTCTGAGCCTGGCCGTGGGCACTGGGGACTGGACGGGGACCATTCCCCTGCATCCCTCCTCCAGCCCCAGCAGTGCCGATGCTCGGGGGCCGGCAAGAGGAAGCCTCGACACCCTCCCTGGCAGAGGTTTGGCTCCTCTCACCCACCCTGACCCCCTTTGCTTCCAGCCTCTGTGGTTCGGTGCTTTCTGGGCTGATGGCAAAGCTGAACCTTCTCTGCGCGCTTCGAGAGGGGAGCTGCTCGCAACCCGACGGCGTCTTAAACAGCTCAGATGTTGTCTTTATTCCAGCTCCTGAAAATTGAATTTGTTAGTGGCATAAACAGGATATAAAAGGCTGAAAACAACAGAAAAAGGAGAGGGGAACATTTTTCTCCACAGCTTTGCCTGCAATAGAGGGAGCAACCTGTGGGAAACACATCCCCTGGCACTCCTGTGTGTTGGTAAAACTCCTAACAGCAAACAGACCCCGGCGAGAGGCTCCTTCCAGCATCCCTGGATGCTCCTGACCTTGGGGTTTTGTTAACACAAAGATCTGCCCTTTGCAACTCCCGCTCATTCTTTCCTTTTTTTTTTTTTTTTGTTTTTTTCACGGTGTTCTCCAAAATTCCCAGTGGTTTATGGTGCTCTTTGACGTCAGCCATGAATGGGGCTGCCAGGTGGTAATAATTTCCCTGCATGTCAGCTACATACAATTATCACTCTATTTTCACTTCAGAAATATTAAAGTTTCTGTCCCTCCTGTTATTAGTTCTGTGAAAAGCCTTTAGAAGTCACTGTGACACACGGTCGCCAGCCCTGGGGCACTGGCAGCCACGGCGGGGCTGGTGCCCACGGTCCAGGCTGGCCCCAGCTGTGCCACCTCCCTGGGGCTGTGCCGGAGGGAGAGGATGGAGACAGTGCCTGGCAGACGCAGGGAGCAGGAGCTGGGATGTCAGAGGGGTGAGGATGGAGCCTGGGGCTGGGAGCGTCAGGGGGGAACCGTGTCCCTATGGCAGACCCGAAGCCCCGGTTCCCGTGGATGGGGCAGGATGAGCCAGGGACCAGGGATGTGCAGGGCAGCTCTGATGATGATGATGAGGCCAGGGGCTGGGGCTGCATTTACAGCAGTGGTGGAGAAGGTGCTGGTCACTTCTTCACTTGGCTGCATGAAACCCAGCCTTACCCACACAGCTTTCTGTGCCCGGGGCCGCTCTCCCAGGTGTTTCCCACCCTGTGCCAGTGCAGCAGGGCCGATCAAAGCACTAACTCCTAGGCAGCCCGTAGAACACACTGCTTCCTTCTGGCTTGATGTCCAAAGCATGAGCAGATCCGGGCAGACTTGGCCAGGGCAGGCAGGAGCAGAGGAGCCACTGGCTTCGGTCACGGTACAAATCTCTGCCAGCAGGTTCCACGAGGGTCAGATGTGCTGTGAAGGGTTCAATTTCAACTGCAGGATCCATGGCAGTGACCAGATCTGACATGGGGAGGTTGGATTTTAAGCAAACTGTCTTAAAACTAAGCTCGGGCACAGAGACACATCATCACAGCCTTTGGTAGCTGAGTCCCAGCTGGGCAGTGCTGACACTGGGACCCAGCTCTCAGCCCTGGCACGTGCTGGGTGCGAGTACAGCCACACACCCCGCGTTTGCCTTCCCTGTGGGCACTCAGATGGGCACCCTGCTTGCCCCCAGCTGCCCAGAGGCACTGCCAGGCCCTTCATCATGTCCCCTCACCAACAGCATATGCACCAGGAGCTGTGGTGAAGGTGAGCGGTGACCACGGGCACCAGCGCCCTGAGCGTGGCAGCTGCTTCTGCAGCCCTCCCCGGGCTCTGCAGCTGCCAGGGGGAATTTCCCCATCCAGGAGCAGGAGCCAACCCAAAGCCTTTGTCTTCTGCTGAATTCCATCTGGTGAGAGTCATCCACTGGAGTCAGAGGATTTACCCTCCTGGGGAATTATGTGCAAGAGGGAAACACGTAGTCACATTAAAATGGTTTGAAAAAAGACGGGACTTCTGAGGGCTGTCTCACGTGGAGCCAGGAACATCCATCTGACTGATGCTCCCATCTGTCTTTCTCAACAGTTTCCTTAAATAGCACAAATATTAAAAGAAATTCTATTGGAATTTGGCATAAATGGTTCTCAGAAGAATAGGAGAGGGCCAGCTACTAAAATACCACTGGCTCACTCCCTTCCAGTAACAAGCACACGGTTTTCACTGCTAGGAAAGCTGGACACAGCCAGTAGCTGTGCCCAGTGGACAGTGCTCCCTGGTCACCGATGCTTTGGCTTTGCCAGGAGAGCGGTGCCAGCCATGCCCAGGGCGAGGGGAATGGCAGGCACGGCAGCAGCACCCATCTCCCCTGGGGAATCCTGGCTCCTTGGTGGCAAAATAATCTGGGGAAATGCTGCCATTTCATGTTTCCAGCCTGCCCCAGGCTCCTGGCCCTGCACCGCACGGCCGCTCTCCCTGCCTTTGCTCAGAGAAACCTTCCCCGAGTGATCGCTGCTATGTCAGGAAGAGATTTCTGAGGAGTTTCACACCATGTCTCAGTTCCCCGAAGACCTCCCCTGACTTTTGCTTTTAGTTTCATATCCCGTCAGCTCTCCCCGGGAGCCCTGCAGTGCTGCAGAGAGGGAAGTTGGTTTATGGCCAGGTTCGAAGTGGGGGACTTCTCGTCATTGTGTTTGCTCTTGTTTTGTCTGTCCAGCTCAGCTGCTCCGCAGCGGACAAGGAGGGATCACAGAGTCTCAGTGGCACGTGTGGGCTGGGGATTGATGTGGGCCATGAGGACAGTGCTCAGCGCGAGCCCTCGCCCGCAGGGATGCTGGGACTGGGGGGTCTTTCTGCAGAGACTCTGTCCTGATGCCCACTGCTGGGGAGAAGTTGAATAAAACCTTCAACAACCCCCAACCTTCACATTCATCTCCTTCTTTCACCTTCTCTGGTGAGGTGTCTAAGCCCATGGTTCATGCAGCAAGTGATCACATCCTCCACCCTCTCAAGGTTCACCCTGTTCCACCATCACCATCTCCCAGCTACCTCCGAGCGCTGCCCAAACACCACCTTTCCCCAAGAAATCCCAGCTCAGCCACAACCACCAGCCCCGTTATGGCAGACGAGCCCCAGCACAGGGGAGATGCCCTTCCCACAGCCCATCGCCCAGCCTGCCGGTGCCGGCCGGCGCCGAGCCCGTCCCGCCGTGGTGTTTTTCCTGTCTGACATCTGTACGGAAATTGGAAGGCGATGCTGACATGTGTCAACAATAACCAGCGAACAAGCGCCGACGGCGGCGGCTGTCCCCACCACCTCGAGGAGGCTGGCCACTCTTGGCTGAAATCACAGCAAATTGCGGCTGCGAAGCAGGAGTATTGTTTCAATTATTTCCATTATATAAAGTCAAGCCATTTAATATATTCTGCCTCAAAGGGGCTCAACTAAAGAGATAAAATAAACACTGGAAATCTGCTCCGCTGGCATGGACCAGGAATTTGGTTTCGACAGCAAACCTTCCTTCCCAGCTCACCGCTCGCCTTCCCCTTCCTCCTCCCTGCTCCTCTCCTCCTCCCGCTGCCCCTCGGCCTTCGGCGCAGCTCGACACCAATTCCCTCTTTGGGTTTTGCTTCTGTTTTGGCAGCCGAAGCGCTCGGAGGCTGCGCAGCCGCACCGGCAGCCGGGGCCGGAGCTGAGCCGCAGGAGCTGTGCTGGTGGGACGGAAGCAGGAGCTCCAGTGCTCTCTGGGATGGAGGATTTGATTCAAGGCAAACTTTAAGGCAAATCTCAAACCTCTCGAGGTGCTGCCACCCCTCTGAGAGCAGCGGGACCGGCATAAACCCAGGATGAGCTGGAGTGTGGAGGGAGGAGGAGAGCAAGCGTGCCACAAGCGTGCTGCAAGCCGCTTGGCGCGCTTGACTGACGCAAGCACCGCCGTCAGCTGCCTTCACGCCATCCTCCCTCCCTGCCTGGGAGAGCTGACAGCATCCCGGCCCCGAGGGGCCTCACCGGCGCACACAGCACTCTGTGCTGGCCCAGGCGTTCCCAACGTTCTGGTGCCCAGCCACACCAGGTTCCTGCCTGGGTAGTAAATCTGCAGTTTGGCCCTTCCCAGCAGGTTTCCCTGTGGATCTGCCGAGCTCTGAGCTCTGCTTCCCCTGGAGCAGGTGTCAAGGGCAGTGCCACCACCAGGCACCCGTGTGGCGGAGGTGGCCGTGCTGCCAGATGCCCGGCGAGGGCTGCGGTGTGGTGTTAGGTGGAGCCGGTATTTCATAAGCACAGGGGAAAGGGCCTCTGCCGAGCTGGCGCGGGGAGCGGCTGTGACTTTCCATTCCTGTGGGAAGCGGGCTGCCACTGTCCAAGCATCTGGGCTTGTTATGATGGGAGAGGAATGCCAAATATTTTTCTTCCTTATCCACTACCATCCGCTCAAACCCTCCCCTGATCAAACCCACATTCATCGCCTGGGATGCAAGAGGGCCCCTGCTCTGGAGATATCCCTCCCAACGGCCACTCCAGCTGCAGGAAGCTCACTGAATCTGCAGAGGAGACCCTGCCCTCATTCAGGGGCTCCCTCCATCCCACTGCCCCTCGCTGGCTCCTTCCTCCTGCTACCAGACAGCTCTGGCTGTTTCATTTTCACTTTGCTGCCTTGGCCAGGAGCATCCCTAGTGCCAGCATCCCTAGTGCCAGCATCCCAGTGCCAGCATCCTCGTGCCTGCATCCCAGTGCCAGCAGCCCAGTGCCAGCATCCCTGGTGTCTGCATCCCTGGTGTCTGCATTCCAGTGCAAGCATCCCTGTGCCAATGGCCCAGCAGGACCACTCAGTCCCCTCCTGAGCTCCGGGCATCCCAAAAGCAGACCCTGGGGTGGTGCCATGGGCGTGTGCTGCCTTGGAGGGTCCCCAAGATTCTTCCCGAGATGAAAGCGTGCTCAAGTGTCAGACAAACTTTCCGAATTATCTTCCTGGACACTTTGTCCCTGGTGCTTTGGAAGGCAGAGGAGGAACATTTCATTCCCTCCATGCTGGCGTGGAGAGGGGCTGCGTGAGGAGCCGGGAGCTGCCAGCGGCACCAGTGGCCTTGGCCTCGCTTCTCTGCGGCATCCCCCGTGAGTCACCGTGGTTGCCGCCCCGGCACCGCCAGCCAAGCTCCCCACCCCCCACGGCTCCCCAAAATGCCTCCTGGCACAAGAGCCGGGTAACGGGCGCCCGGCTCATCCACAGGAAGCACATCACCCCTTGCCACCGCCGTTTCCAGGGGAGCTGTCAGAAATAGCCAAATTAAGGCAAACGAGAGGATTTCTCTGCTCTGTCGGGGACACCCGGCACCCACTGGCAGGGACCCAGGACTGGCAGCCTTGCTGACCTTGGCACAGCCTCCACACTATTGTGGAGCTGAGCACATCCCCACGTGCCATCCCCGAGGACCCAGCGCTAACGAGAGGCATTTAATTAACGCGCTCCTGCGAGGGGCTCACCCTGGCAGGGCTCGCTCTGACCTCCGCTCGCTCGCGCCAGCAGCCAGAGAGCGTGACTGGGGACGAGGCCTTTCCCTGGCCCTTGCAGAGTGTTTTCCTTCCAGGTCTGGACAATGAAAATTCCCAGTCAGCTCCTGGGGAGCTGGGCTGGATCCGCCATGGGGTGAGGAGCAGCCATGAGCCCTGCTAGGGTATCAGCCCACCCAGGCACCCACAGCTGCCCCCCAGCCACGACCACCCATCTCCAGCAGCGCCCACGAGCACTGGTGCAGCCGCCTGCAGATGTGATTCAGAGACACTTGAGGGCCTCCAGTGCCACTCCCATATCTGTATTTTTCTGGCCTCTCACACTGGGGTGGCACTGCTGTGCTCGTGCCCACACGGGCCCCCTCATCCACAGCCTGTGGGTACCATATTGTGGAGTTGGTTGTTTATGGAAAGTAATGCTGAGCCAGGTGCTGCAAACCTGCAATTTTATGGGTCATTTTTCAGTTTATTTCATCTTGGCATTAGGAAAAAAAAAAAAATCAAGAGACCCCGTTATTACTCCTGGTTTCCTATGGCGAGGCCCAAGGGGTCTGAAACAGCTCCTTTGTTGTCTGAATCATTAACTCTCGGGGAATGAAACGCTGTGGTGCCTGGTGGGAGCGATGGGGAGAGATGGGGAGGCTGGGGAGGAGAGGGAGAGCTGGACAGAGACATTTGGAGGGGTCGAGAGGAGAGTAACCACCATGTGCTTTCCCTGGGCATGGCTGGATGCCCCAGGACACTGATGGGCACATCCACTGCAACCCTGAGGGCAGGCCTCCCTCGTGTGATGAGTTTGGTGGTGCTCAGCAGTCCCCCAGCCCAAATAAAGCAGACCCGGAGCATCCCAGGTGCCTGCAGAAGCAAATCCCATTAAAACTGGGGTACCTTGCAAGAGTGAATCAGTCAGAAACTCTCCCTTGGTCGAGTGGAAGCTTTCAGTGCCAAGGGCCATAGAGGTCCAAACCTCTCCGTGGAGTGAGTGGGGGGGACGCTTGTGCTGGCAGAGCCACCTGAGCATGGCTCAATGAATGCTGGGTTTGCCCCCAAAATATGGGAGAAAATTCTTGGCCCTTTTATTTCCCTGTGGCTTGTAGCTGGCTGGAGTGTCAGCATATGTCCCAGGGGTGCTCAGGGGGCCCAAGAAGGAGGAGGAGAGGGGCTTAATGTGCTGCTTTGTACTTGCTGATGCTGAGGTGTCCCTGAGGTGATGCTGTCAGAGGTGTCCCCAGTGGCTGCTGGCCCTGGAGCCCTGGTCAGGGAGGTCACCAGGCAGCTCCAGGACACGGCTCCTGGCACGATGGGGTGGGCACATGGAGCTCCCCGAATGGGGACCTACAGCAAAGGCTCCTGTGGCTTCTGGTGAGTGAGGGGTCACAGACAAGCCCCTTCCCCACTCCGGGCACACCAAGAGCCCCCAGGGAGCACTGTGTGGGTCGAGGGGTGTGGGTGTTTGCCTGGGAGCCAGGAACAGCTCAGTCCAGCTCAGCACAGATCAGCTCAGCTTGGCTCAGCGCAGCTCAGCTCAGCACGGCTCGGCTGTGCTCGGCTTGGCACAGCTCGGCTTGGCTCAGTGCACCTCAGCTCGGCTCGGCACAGCTCAGCCGGGCTTGGCTTGGCACAACGCAGCCCAGCTCGGCACGGCTCGTCTCGGCTCAGCTCAGCGCAGCTCCCGCAGCTCGGAGGGACTACGAGGCTCTCGGAAAATCGGAGTCAGCCGCAATCCCAGGAATCGCAGGAGCCGATCCGCAGCCGGAGCCCCCACCGCGGCTCCCACCCCGTCCTGCCCGAGGGGCTCGGCCGTGCCCGGGGGGCTGCCGTCCCCCCCCCCCCAGTCCTACCGTGGCTGCCAGGGCTGGCAGCGGGGGGCTGAGCCCTGCGAGGAGGGGGGGTCTGGTGCAGGCAGCGTCACCCTCCTGGCTCCACCCACCCCTCCCCCCCAGATCGCAGGGGGCTTCGCCGTGACCCCGGCGCTGGGATGGCAGCGGGACAGTCGGACCGCGGCGGGACAGCGGGACGGTCCCCAGCCGAGGTGGCGGCTGCAGGGGGGTACTCCAGCCCAATTTGTTTGCGAGTCCTTCTGTCGCTGCTGGGGGAATTTTTTTATATATGGGGTTTTTTTGGGTATTATTATTATTTTGAAGAAGGGGAGGGTGAGGGGGGGGCTGGCACGGGCTATAAAGGCAGAGCTCCCCGCAGCAGCCGGCATTTCCCCGCCACCATGAGCGGTCCCCTGGCCTGACAGCCCCGCGTCCCCGGGGCTCGCCGGCTCATGCCACCTCAAAGCGGGGCTGGGTGCCTGCGGCAGCACCGGGGTGGGATGGTGTGAGCCCGGAGCCGCTCTCCTCCCTC
>JANIJG010021356.1:0-23894 GCA_024611175.1 Megaceryle torquata | reverse complement strand
CAGGGGTGGAGTCGCCGTGATCCCTGGAGGGGTTTCCAAGCCCCCCGTGGAGCTGTGGTGCTGAGGGCCAGGGGTCACTGTTGCCTTGGTGGCTCTGGGGGAACGGTTGGACTTGATGGTCTTAAAGGTCTCTGCCAACAAAACCAATTTGCTGATCATGTTCCTGTTTTGTTAGTAACGCAGATTTGTCTGTGCTCCCCGTGGAGGGCCCTGCCTGCCCCCAACAGGAAAGGTTTTTTGAAGAGAGCTGACACCACTCGCCTGTCACAGGTACTATGAACCTCAGACCTTCATAAAAGCCAAACCTTCTGCCTAAGGACCTGCGCCTTTGATTGCTCTCCCGAGGCAGCACGGTGACAAACGGAGCGGTGTGAGGCGATGCAGAAGGACCCGCGAGTTCCCCGAGAGGCTGGGGGAGCTGTGGGGAGGGGGGTGCTGGGTGGTGGTGTATGAAGGTGGCAGAGCTGACGCACCCCCAGCGACCCGGGGGACGAAAGCTGAGGAGGAAGCATCGCTTTGCTCCCGAGAAGCAGTTTGAGTTTCCTCAGGGGTGATGAGCTAAGCACAACCCTCGTGCGGGCGAGCGCCGGCCGCTGAATGCTCGGGAACTGGTGCGCTTGGTTTACTGCAGGGGTTGCTGCTGACAGCTGCCCTTCCCCGGGGCTGCCATGGCCGGACACCCTCTTCTGAGGGAAAACTCTCTGTGGAGGTCATGCTGCTGCCATGGGGACCAGGAGCCCTGAGGACCATCGGGTGCAAGAGCCACTGGCCACATAAAGGAAGGTGCTCAGGTGAAGCTGCTCTCTTGAAGTCCTGTCCCTTCTTCCTTCCTTGCCTTCGGAGCTGGGAAAAGGAGCCGAGCCCCTGATGCACCCCGCTCCATGGGCAGTGGTGCTGTGGCAGAGCGGGGCAGAAGCCTCCCCGTTCCTCCCACGGGGCTGCTCTGGGACACATCCCAGATCCTGGCGCTGCTGGCGTCACTCTGAGCTCAGGGTCAGGGCAGGCGAGCACTGACACGGCCCCACAGCAGCTCTGGGATTTGGGATGGGGATTTGACCTGGCTTTGGGGTAGAGCAGCCTCACTGCCCCCAGCACGAAGGGGTCCCCATCCCAGACCCAGCAGCAGGAGGGAGGGAACCCTCCGGAGCAAGGCCAGGGCGCCCCAGCCGCTTGTTTGTCAGAGTGTGTGTGAGCACCGACGCCAGGAGCTAATTGCCCTGGGCCGAGGCCAAACCTTCAGCAGAAGCAGGTGCTCTGCAGCTCCCTGCTCCTGGCACTGCTGCCACCGCTGTCACTGCTGCCACCACTCCTGCCTGGCCCCAGTGCTCACCCAGCTCCCAGGGCAATGCCAGCCCTTTGAAGCCACCTACCCCCAGATCTGCCTGTCCCAGCCACCGAGCACCAAATCAGGGTCTTTCACTCAGAGCGGGCTCGTTGCGTCCTCCCCTCTGCGATATCACCCCAGCCCTGCTCAGGACTCCCCATCATTGCCCCATCCAGGGAGCCGGGCTGGGACTTTGCTCTGTGCCTGGGTGAGGGGTCCCAGCTCCGCCTTTCGCATCCTGCCTGCCCCTCTCCCCAGCCCGCAGCCCGGCAGCTGCATACCAGGGCTGCAAAACTTACTGGAAATCCTGTAGATGCAAATCCTGGCCTCCCATCCGTGCCAGGAACTTGAGCTGCAATCCCAAGAGGGCAGCAGGCTCCAAGCACGCAGCTTCCCCGC
Source organism: Megaceryle torquata (assembly GCA_024611175.1). Classification (NCBI taxonomy): domain Eukaryota; kingdom Metazoa; phylum Chordata; class Aves; order Coraciiformes; family Cerylidae; genus Megaceryle; species Megaceryle torquata. Next base: position 22,171 of record JANIJG010021356.1, on the reverse strand, counting down.
TTGCCATTGCTCAGCCTCCAAAATCCTCTTTAAAGTTTCATCAGGGCCGGAGGATGCGAGTGGTTCTGTGGGACCCCCACGGCCGGGCATGATGGGGGGGCAAAGCTGGCAGAGCCTGGCATGGCTTCCTGAAACCTCCGCTGGTTCTGACGGATGGGTCGGTACTGGGTTGATTCAGCCTCCCTGGCTCCAGCCCAACACCTCCCAGCTCCAGGATCGATGGAGGTTCCCAAGGTCCAAGCATGTGACAAGGGGATGGGACCTGCCCCTTCCCCACATGTGGTGGCTGATGGCACCAGCTCTGTGCTCCTGTTAAAGCAGCCCTGGGTGCTCAGCACAGCTGACCAGGATCACTGGCCCCAGCTGGCTGCACCAACAACCTCACAAAGTTCCATTTGCTATCAGGGGCTGCTCGGGGGCCAACCTTCAAAAGCTGAAGTGCAGGAGGCCGGAAAGTGATGGTAACAGAGAGGGTGTGTGGTGGTAGGACAACTTCTCCCCTAATTCATTAGCAGCTCGCCAATTTCAGCAAACAATTTAGAGACGTGATGCCTTTGTTTAAAAATAATCAGCAGTTCTTCATTTACAGCTCTGACGAGGCTTCCCTGGCAAACCTGGGGCATCATCCTGGATATTCCCCATGGTTTATTCTCCCCAGGAATAAAACAAGTCCCTGCCTCCTCTCAAGCAAGTGCCCACCTTGGCCGAAGTCCTTTCCAGGTCACCTTAACTCTGCCCCCTCTGCAGCCGGGAGGATTTAATCAATCGCCAGGTGAAACCTAAACCTTGTGAGCGACCGAGGGGAATACGCTGAACCAAACAGCAGCGGATGAAGGTCATGGCCATGGCGACCAGGCTGCAAGGAGCGGCTGCCAGGGGGGAGAGACGTGCCAGGGGCCTGGGGGGACTCCAGGGGCTGCGTCCCCTTGGGGATCACATTCAGAGGGGGTTGCAGGGGTTAGTGCTGGAGGAGAGCGCAGAGGAAACACCACAGATTCACTGGGGAGAATTTGGGTTGGATTTACAGGATTTCAGCCACCTCTCATCCCCATCTCGTTTGTGTGGCAGCAGGAGGGAGAGGTATCCCAAGAGGGGGCGTTTGCAGGCTGGCTCCTGGGGTGGGCTTTACCAGTGCCCAAGTAACTAAAACTGTCTATTTATTGTGTGTTTTTCCCAACACCTACCAAATACCGCAGAGCTCGCGAGGCCCCGCACCAGTGCCAGGATCTCCAACCACCATGTTAAATAATTCACTGACCAAAGCCTTGCACTTGCTCTCCTCTCCAGGAGCACAAGCCCTGGGCAGCTGTGGGGGGACCCGGTTTCTGCGAAGGTGTGGGGACCATGTGGTTACAGCTGGATGGGGCACCTCTGACCCCAGCTTCATTGGAAAGGGGATTCCCAGCAGCGTGTTGCAGTTTCCCAGTCTGTTAGTGGGAGGTCGTGTGGAGCCAAGGGGAGTAAGGTGGAAAAGCAAAGATCTGTGAGTGTTGGCTGATAAAAACACTTGGAGCCTGGCTCGAAGGTGGGTCTGCAGAGGGTGGGGTAGTACAGGCATGGGTGAGCTGTGCCTGCTGCACGGGTGCCGTGGCAAATGGGCTTCAGCAGGGCTCCTGGTCTGGGATGGAGAGGATGAGGACATGCCCTTCTCTTCCTGAGCAACACAAAGTCTCTCTGTAAGTATTTAGAGTCCTGCTAAATCTCCAGTAATTCCTGGACCTGGTGCAAAGAAGAGGAAGGAAGGGGGGATGCTCTGGCCTGGGGTGCTCTCTGCCAGCCACACTGGAAGGTTTGATGCTGAGTGGCATGGGAAGCTGGTGCCTGGGATGCTCCAGGCCTGGGAGGCAGGGACAGTAGCTTCAGAGATGCTCTCCCCAGAGATGCTCCATACTGTGTGGTTTGTGATGCTCGCTGGCGGGATGCTCCACACCCCGTGGTTTGGGATGCTCCGCACGATGTGGTTTGGGATGCTCCTCACGCTGTGGCTTGGGATGCTCCTCACGCTGTGGTTTTGATGCTCGCTCCTGGGATGCTCCACACCCCGTGGCCAGAGCTCTCTCTGCCCGGTGCTGCGGGCAGCAGTGGGGTCCCCAGTGACACCGCGGGGAAGGGTCCCCGCAGCCTGGCCGGAGCTGACAGCGGGAGAACCAGCCGCGCTCTGCCCCTCCACCCTCCTCTGCTGCGGGGCGGCCCCTCCCCGTCCCGTCGGAGCCCCGGGGGCGGGGGCCAGGTACGGCGGGGCGGGCCGGCCGCGGGCGGGGGGAGGGCCCGGTGGCGGGCAGCTAAAGGCAGGTGCCACCGGGGCAGCGGACCCCGGGCTGTTCGAGGGCGGTGCGGAGCCGAAGCCGGGGGGGGGGTCCCGCGGTGCCAGCCCAGCCCGGCGGGGCCATGCGGCGGGCGGCGGTGCCCTGAGCGGGGCCGGTCCGCCATGGCCGGGGCGGCGGCGGGCGGCGGGGAGCGGCGGGCGGCGGTGGCGGCGCTGACGGCGGTGCGCACCGAGGGGGCCCCCCCAACGCCACCCCGGGGGACACCCCCCCCGTCCCGCCGCCGGGGGCTGCTGGCGGGACCGCGCCCTGGGGCCGCCCCCCGCCCCGCCGGGGCCCCGCGCTGCTGCCGCCGCCGCCTCCAGAACTGCCTCTACAACGTGCTGGAGCGGCCCCGCGGGTGGGCCTTCGTCTACCACGTCTTCATGTGAGTACCGGGGGTCCCGGGGAGTCTGCCGCTTGTAGCATCTCGCCGCCAAAGGACAGTCCCGGGGAAGCTGGTCCCCCGTGGGACGGCGGGGACCGGGCGCTGCCGGTGCCCGCGAAGGAAGGAGCGCGCTCGGTGTGCCGGGGATCTGCGGAGCAGCCGTCGCTCCGAGCCCGATCCCCGGGCTCCACCGGAGAAGTTTCTCCGTGAGCGTTTGGCGGGTGGGGTGGACGCGCCGACGGTGCCCGCTCCTGCCGCCGGTCCAGGTCCGGATTCCGGCAACGGGGCCGGTGCGATGCGAGCAGCGCGCTGGGGCCGCGCTGTCACCGGTTTGTCGGGGCGGGGGAAGGAATGGGGACCCCGGCGGGGGCGAGCGGGGAACCCGGGAGGGCGAGCGGCGGGGCCAGGGGCGTGAGCGGCGGAGTCGGGGACTGAGCCCAGCGGCAGATTCGTGCCGGCGGCTCCGGTGCAAGGAGGTGAGCGCGTCCCCGAGAGTTGGGGCTTGGTCTCCGTGGTGGCCCCGGTGCAGTGAGGCCCTTCCCTGCGGCACCTGCACGGAGCCGGGGGCACGGTCCTCTCCCATGCGGAGCTTCAAAGGCGGGAGATCCCTGAAGGGGTGACAGGGCAGGTCTGGATGGGACAAGGGACTCTGTCCTGTAGTGTACCTGTGGCAGAGGTGCCAGCCCAGCATCCCCGCAGCTCTGTCCTGGTGGGCTGGAGGAAGGTGGGGAGTGGGTGTTCTTGTCCCTGCAATCTGTACCCCGAGAACTCTGCCCATTTCCTGGGTGATGGCTGCTGCCGATCCCCGCCAACAAAACTCTCCAGAGCTGGGGATGCTCCCAGGAGCAGGGATGCTCCCTGCCCAGCCTCAGTGCGTTTTTCCAGGCTGTGTGGTGCTGCTCCAGCTTTTCTCACTGGAGTTGGGCATCCAAAGGCTTTTTGCAAAGCAAAATCTTCTCCAAGACATGTGGGCTCAGCTCAGGGCCAAGGAACAACTTCAGCCCCTTGGGATTGTTTGCTCAGAAAGCTGTCATGAGGCTGCAGAGCTGGGATATGGGGAGAGAGGGAGGCTCTGTGCCCCAAGCCAGGACCCCTGCTCGGCTCTGGCTGCATTGCTGGGACAATACCGGGTCACTAATGCTCCTTGCCCAGCCACGGCCATGGGAAGGGAGTTGGTTTCCCTCTCTGCCTTGTGCGTGCTTGGTGTGTGCCAGGCGTGTGCACCATGCCTCACGACCCAGTTGGGCACAGACCCTCCCTGAGAGCATGAGCCCAAAAATCTGCCTCTTCCTCTGCTTCCTGGAGCAGTAACGTGGTGCTGAGTCGTTAGCGGGGTGTGCGAGCTGGAGCTCGTTAAGAGGCAGGAAAGTGGGTCTTGCCGAAGTTAGCACAATGAGATGGCAGGATGAATTTGTCACTGGAGAAGAGGGCACCTGAGCTCCCTGGGGAGCCAGGAGAGGAGCCCAGGGCCCATTTGTAACGCCTGCCGACACCTCCGCAGTGTGCTTTGACAATACTCCCTACGTTGCAAATAATGCCCTCAAAAGAGCTTTTCCTGCGCAGAATTAATAATGACGGCAGCCAAAACCTCCCACGAGAGGAGGGGGATCACACTTTCTTGCGTAGGTGCTCGCTGGGTCCCGGAAGAGAGATCCCCCAGCTCATCTTGCAGCTGAGACACGCGTGCCCAGTGTCCTCCACCAGTTCTTCCTCTCAACCTGTCTGTGTTTTGCCCTAGAAACAACCACACTGGACCAAGCAGCTCCCCTTGCAGAGCCCACTCAGGTCCCTACTCAACCCCCCCAGCCATGCCCACCCCTCAGGTCTTGGGAGATGGGCTTTGCCCCACGCGGACAAGTTGATAGCAGGAGCAAAACATCTCAAGCACTTAGTGGGTTGGGGAGGATTTGTGTTCACTTGCTCGCTTAGCTTTAGAGCTGAGGTGTGCTGCAGGGCTGCCAGTCCTGCCAGGGACCCTCCCGAAGCCCGCAGGAAGACGTCACAGTGGGTGCAAGGTGTGGGGGGCTGGTTTGTGAAACCTTTCCTGTAAATGGAGCTGCTCCTTTCCAGCTTCTTCATAGAATCACAGAATCGTTTTGTTTGGAAGAGACCTTTAAGATCATCGAGCCCAGCTGTTCCCCCAGCACTGCCAGGGCACCACTGACCCATGTCCCTGAGTGCCACCTCCACACATCTCTTAAATCCCTCTGGGGGTGGCAAAAGTTGGGCTTGGTTGTTTTTATTCCTCTCCTCAGCAGATGGGAGCTGCTGTGCTGTTGCAGGGCTGGGTATTGAAGTTCTCAGAAATATTTTTATGCTTCAATAGCTGAGGACTGTTTCTTAAAAAAAAGAGGATGAAGGTGTTACCCTCACTTTAAGGGGGACTGAGGCGTGGGGGAGATGAAGCCCATGGCCCAAGGTCGCCCAAAGTCGGGGCAGTGCTGGTCACAGGACCTGTCCTCTGAGTCACACCTCCCCCCGAGCAGCCTGGCTCTGAGACAGGGCTGAAAACTGCTAAAATGGAAATACCCGCTGAGAAGCGAAGCGCTTCCCTCCCCTGAGCAGTTTAGTGCCTGGGAGCACATAGCAGGGCTCAGCTGATACCATTTATTGGACAAGTTCAGTCTCTTTCTGTTGGCAAATTGATCCCAAATAGCTTCCCGTCCCCAGTGCCTGCTCCAGGCTGGGCTGGTGCTGCTCGGCCTCACAGGATGCTTTGGTGGCCGTCCCATGTCTGCAGCCCCAGAGCTGTGCTGGGCACCTGCCTGCAGCTCTGCCCAAGGAGCTACAGGAGCTTGGAGCAGCCCTTGGGCTCTGCTGGGGCTTTGCAGCCCCCTGAACCCCTCGTGCCAGGTGTCCCCGCAGGCTCCAGCCTTTGCAAGAAGGGGATGGTGTGAAGCAGGTGCTGGTGCAGGTGTGAAGTGGGGGCTGAGGTGTGTGGTGTTGGCTGGCCAGCCCCGTCCCCACTGAGCCCATGCTGGCCATGGCAGGGCCATGGAGGCACACGCTTGGGCTCGGCCGGCTCGTCAGGCTGGCAGAGCTGTGCCTTGTCCTCTCGAAATGAGAGTTTCTAGGCCTGGAGCTTACAGAGCAAATCTGGGAGTGTGACCAGAGCATTAACCTAAAGGCTTTACAGCCAGAAGGCAAAATCAAAACTTCCTTTTCCAATCTCCTCCTCTTGAACAAGAGGGAAGGCTGGTCCTGTGCCCAGCTTGTGCCTTTTGTTGTGTGTGGCTGTTGGTGACTCCCAGGGTGAGCTGAAGCTCGAGAAGCTGTGAGCGTCTGCCCTTGGCATGGGCACTGCTGCCAGCCCAGCCCTGGGGCTGCCCCCCAAGGGGTCTTCTGCAGCTTGGAGCTGCACCAGGGAGGTTTATAGTTCAAGCTGTTCTTCCTCATCTTCCAGCCCCTGCATGTGGCCAGTGGCTCTTGGTGCTGCTGCCCCGATGGAGACTGGGCTCTAGGAGCTCGTATTGATGGTTATGAAACTGCTGGGTGCTGAGAAGCTCAGCTCAGCACTTTTCCGTTTCCTAGAGGAAAGCTTTAATAAAGAATAGTTTGACCTGCAGCAAATTAGGGAAGATTGAGCCAGCACACCACTAACAACCTGCAACCCCCTGCCTGAAGCACCATCCCCCATGCTGGGCTAGCTGGGCACCTCCCTGCCCGCTGCTCTTGGCAGCATCTCACCAGGGTACTGTCGAGTTGATGGGGTTTTATTTATCTTGTGAAAGTGCTGGTGGTGCAAAGAGGAGATGGGAGCACAGAGCTTGGAGGGTGCCCATCCTTCTGGCATGTAGGGTGGCTGTCCCATGGTGCCCTTGCTGTGTTGGGCCCCTGTGTATGTTGGGGGGTGGCAAAGCCCCAGGGCAGTCCCCGAGCCTGCTCGGTGCTGGGTGAGCGATGCCAGGCGTGGGCTCTCCTCAGCTCAGGGCTGGCCGGGTGCCTCAGGGCCATGGGAAATCCCCGCTGGCTCGGGGCAGTGGGTTGATGGGGGTGTGATGGGTGCAGGCAGCAGCTGGCGGGTGCCCACCATGCACTGTCCAGCTCCTGGCCCAGGACCAGGCTGCTGATAGCCGGACTCTCCTGGAGTTTCTCTGCACTGGAGAGGGCTGCAGCGGGCAGGATGGGTCTGCAGCCCCCACTGCATCCTGGCCCCGCAATGTGCCACCGCTCTGCCGTGCTCCTCTGTCTCGCCGCATCCCTCCATCACCACTTGACGAGGGAAAACCTTTTCTGCACCACGCTGGGGATCGCTGCCGTCTTCAGCAGCTCTAGCCCAGGCCCTTGCCAACCCACCCGGGGCTGTTTGATGGACTGGAGACACGGAGGGTTTGCAGGGAAATGGCTTCATCCCCTGCCCGGTGCTGCCTCTCCACCCGCTGCTTGGTACAAAACCTTGTATTAAGCCCCAGGGTTTGAATTGCTGTCACTGGCATCTCCCCCAGGGTCTGGTGTGGTGCTTTCCTATCCGGCCGCTGCTCTCGCATGGTCAACATAGAAGGAGCTGGGGAAGTTGTGCCACTGCTGCCGGAGCCGTGCCCTTCGAGCAGGGGCTCTGCTGCCGGAGCCGTGCCCTTCGAGCAGGGGCTCTGCTCCCAGGGCCGGCCCTGCTCACCTTGCCCAGGCTTGAAAGGGGAGCTGAGTTTGGGGGAAATGCCAGCGGGCAGAGGAGCCGGCACAGCAGTTTCCCCAGCCTGATGCGGTGTCACCAGGGCATAAAATTAAGCGACTTTGGCGCAACATGAAACTGTGCATTGATTTTTTTCCTTTTTTTTTTTTTTTTAATTCCTCTCCTCTCTTGCTGCTCTTATCAGAGCCCCCAGCCCAGAGCAGGAGGTGCCAGTTTGGGTGCCCAGGGCTGACCGGTGAGACCAAGGGAAGGCCCACTGCCAGGGGGTGCAGAGGTGATGCTTGGTCACCATGGAAAGGCTTTGGTGCCTCCAAGCAGTGATCTCTGGGGGTGAGAGTCAAAGTGGGGCTCAGTGAGCACTCAGACTTGTCCCCTCTGCCTGCGGGTACTTCTGCTCTCCATACAATGCATGTGGGGGCTCAGCCTGACTCGACTTCTTGGGACATCTCATGTTCCTGTGCCCCAAAGGTGTCCTGTCCCCAGGTGTTGGAGGGTGGGGACAGCACCAATCCCTCTCCTGGGTTGTGAGGCCCATCGGGTGCAGGAGGTGCATCTGAAAACACACTGGATTTCTTTTCCCCCTGCTTAAGCCAGCTCCTTGCCAGATGATTCAAGAGCAAAACTATCCCAGCTGCTCTGTGTGAGTGTCTTGGCACCGTCCACAGGAGCCTTGTGACCGTGCTCCCCGTGGGGACTGTGGGGCCGGGGTGCTGGGGGGTGGTGGGTGGCATGGGGGTGCAGACACATGTGGTGCAACGGCGATGGGTGAAGCTGTCTCTAGGCTTTGTCTCCCACTCGCTGAAGCACAAAGGTGTCGGGGTCATCAGCTTCTGCACGTTGTAGGACGTCATCTGGAGCTGCTGCCGTGGGTGCTGCTGGGTCCATGTCGTGGGTGCTGCTGGGTCCATGGCATGGGTGCCACTGGGCTGCAGGAGGAGGTGTGCAGCCTGCAGAGAGGCTCCTCATCCTAGCCCTATTTCCAGCCTGTGCTGGGGTGCTGGAAACACCCTGTCCCACCTGGTACCCCTGGATCTGGGGTAGGAGAGCCATCAGAGCAGCACCTTTCCTCTCCCGGTGCTGATGACCAGGTCAGGGCCAGGCTCTGGAGCGTGTGCTGGGGTTGGTAGTGTTGGTGCCGCAATGGGGCTGGCTGGCTCCTGGTTCCAGCTTCGCTTTCACTGACCGTGGAGAAACGCTCGGTGCTTTTCTGCTTCTCTTGTCTGCAGTGTGGGACTGACTCTGCCATGGTTACGGGTGCAAACAGGCCCACTACACCCCGGTTATTTATATCCCCCAGAGCAGACAGGCCGCCTGCTCCACCTCTCCTAAAGGGCTGCCGGGGCGAGGGACAGGGGATTTATAAGACATGCTGTTTATACAGCTGTAGACGGTGCTCAAGGAGCTGAATTTCATGGGCTGGGGAGCAAAGCACCAGCTCCATCCCCGTCTCTGTCCCCACTGGAGCTGGGTTTGGGCAGTTTTGGCCCAAACAGCCTTCCTTGCGGTGGTACAGCTGAGGTGGGACAGCCTGGCCGGACACCCAGAGCTGCTGCCCAGCACCATGGGGCCCTGACAGTGCCAGGATGGGGCCAGGCTTGGCCAGGGAAGGGAGTTGTGCAGTTTGGCAGAGGCTGTTTGCTCTCTCATCCCCTGGCTGAGCTGTTTATCCTACGGCGCGTGGTATTTTCCTTCCGCTGAGTTATTGCCGGGCTGTCAGCACAAACCCAGCCCCCAGCTTGGTGGTGCTTCACAGGGGGAGAGCAAAGCGGGGTCCAGGCCAGCCCTGCTGGGGTATGGGGTGCCCAGAATCACCCCACCCGATCTTGGCCACCTTGGCTGCTCGCTGGGGCTGGGGGACGCAGCCTGGCCAGGCTGTGCCATCCCGCTGCGCAGGCTCCGAGCACCACGGTCCCATGGGCAGCAGGGTGCTGTGGCACAGCTTTGCCCAGGCTATACCGAAGTGCAGCCCATATGCCCAGGGGTGTTCAGGTGGGCACTGGGTGCCACCTCACCCAGCACTACTCTTTGCTGGCCGGGGCCAACCTGGCCCCGCTTCCCCTGAGCTCAGCAGCTTTCCCAGCTCACCTGTTCCTCCACCGGCACCACGCTGCCGGGGTGAGCAGATGGCAAAGTCCTCCCTAATGAAGATTAATGTGAGGAGATTTGCCTTCTCCGAGCCGGGGCCCCCCCACTGCCTTTTAATTATGATTTTGGGGAGGAGTGTTCCTGCAGACAGGCTTTGCTCCTGCTGGGGTGAGAGCAACTGGAGGGGTCCCGTCCCTGTACCCAGGCTGCCGGCAGCGTGTTCCCACCCACGAGAGGACATGTGCCAGCAGGGAGGTGTGTGGAAGGAGCCGCTCAGGGAGGGGGCTGCCAGCTGGTGGGAGCTGGAGTTGGGAAGTTTATCGGGGAGAGCTGATGCACAGGCTCAGCAACAGCAGCATCTGCTCCGTCCATCCCCAGGGACCCTGGCGCAAGGGAGCGGGGAGCAGAGAGGCTCCTGCTGGGTCCTGCCCAACCTTCTCTGCCCCGTCTCCATTTTCCCTGGCAGCGAGCGCTCCTTTGGTTTTGGCCCGCTGGGTGGGAAGAGCAGTGAATTCGGGAGGGGGAGCACACTGGAGGGGAGCCTGGCACTGCCAGCACCACGCCGTGTTTGATGGAGAGTTGGCTGAGCCCTCGGTGCGGGGCAGAGCTGCTGAGAGCAGCACTTCTGCCCCAGCTGACTGGGGGGAGAGGCTGGTTCCTGGCTCACCGAGCTGCCTTCAGGCATCTGACTCTCTCCGTAAGCCGCTTAGGCGCTGCCGGCAGCCGGGCCGGGGCGTTTGCCCAGGCTTTACAAGTTAATTCCTAGCAGGTGATGTGTTCCCACAAAGTTTCTTTCCCAGATGGCCCCGGGGGGCCTCGCGTGCCCGTATCCTTCACCAAATCCTGCAGGATGCTGGGGGTGAGGCTGGGTGGGAGGCATCCCCACCCCAGGGGTGCAGGTTCCCCTTATGGCTCCTGCAACGTGGCCCTACCGACCAGATCCACGGCTCGGGGGGACAGGTGGGGAGTGGGGGGCTCTGGCTGGGTGCAGAGGCACCGGTGAGTTCACACTGCAGGGCCACCCATGGGAGCAGCGTGTGCCCAGGCACTGGAGAACCCCCTCCCTGCTCCCCAGCCGGGGTGAGAGGAACAAATCTTTGCAGGCTGGGAGATTTCTGCCTTCTCCTCTGCTTTGTGCTTCGCTGCCCGTGTAATTGCCTGCTAAATCCTGATTGTATAATCTTTATTGCTGAGGATGCACAAAGCAGAAAGGTTCTGCCCTGGGTCACTCAGCCACGTCTTGTTTGGCTCCTCGGACCAAGCCAGTGACCTGCTCTGTGCTCCCTGCCCGTGGCTCCAGCGCGGGCAGGACAGGGGTACTGCTGTGCCCGGCCGTGCCATCGGCTGCCGGAGGAGTTAATGGTAGAACTGCTGTGCCGGAGGAAAGGGGCTCGATTAATAATTCAGAGGGAGAAGGAACTGGCTCCAGCCTTCTGCCTTGCAAGTGGGGAGTGCCTGGGAGAGGAGCATCATCCTCCACAGTGAGGGCAGGGTGGTGGTGGGGCTGTGACACTCCCGGCCCCTTCTTTCCTGCAGCTGGCACGTGGTATTTTGCTCCAGCTCTCCCTTCCCCCCTACTCTGGGCCAGCCCCTCTCCTGTTCCCTGGGGTTTCTCTGCCATCGGTCCCATCTCCAGCTTCTTCTCACATTGATTTTGGGACCTGGCTGTCCCCTCGGTGATGGGTTTTGAGTCAGGTGCTACCCCCACTGTGCCCCATTATGAGCATGGGGCACTCCCAACCCCCTTATGCCATGCCCAGGTTTGCAGAGCCCCCAGCCCTACACGACACAGTGGGTTTGATGGGTGGGTGGAGGTGTCCCTGGGCCATGCTCAGCCTTGGGGGGCCCTTGGCTCCCCGACTCTCAGTGCTGAGCATCTGTGACAGGTTCCCTTGGCCTCTGATCCCACAGAGGGCACAGAGCACCATCCCCTCTCCCTGCATCACCCAGTGCCTCCCTGATGGTGCTGGGGCCATGGTGTGAGTCAGGTCTGGCTTCACCCCTCCGCCACCCCGGGCAAGAGCCAGTTGGGCTCCAAAGCTCCATGTCAACAACAAGAAGAGACAGGAGAACACTCCTGAGCGGGTGCTGGGCACCATCTCCCCCAGCCGTGGGCATTGCTCAGCGTGGGGAGGTGGTGCTGGGGAGGTGAGATGGGTGCCCACCAGCTCAGGCACAGGGTGCCAGGACCACCTCGCGCTCCTGGCCTCAGTGGTGCCAGCGGTGCCTCCCCGTGGGGCTGTGGTGCCCGGCGGCTGCCCGGACCCCCCCTGTGCGTTACGGAGCTGGCTCTGACAGAGCGATGGCCCTTTGCTCGCTGTCACGTGGGCTGATGGCACAAGCCCTCTGCTTTCCATTTTTAGAATCGCTGGATCAGGGGAAAAAAACTGTATTTTTGGATTTTGATTCACTTCAGCTTCAGAGTCTAGGGTTTTTTTTTTCTTTCCCCCCCTCTTTATTTTAAATGGGCCAAAGCCCCTCGTGCCTTAACCCAGCTCTTGGGGCCAAACAGCCCCAGAGCAGCTCCCTGTTAACTTTTCCCCTGGATCAGCTGTTCCCGGGTGGTCCCTGTGTCCCTGGCAGGTCCCCACGGCGGTAGAGGTGCTGAGGACAGTCAGGTGAAGCTCTGGTCCCCTTTCCACTCCCTCCCTGCCTTTAATTAGCAGTTGTTTTGCCTGGGCAGAGCCTGCGGCAGAGCCTGGCACTGAGCTCCATGGCTGTTGGAGCCCGTTCCTCCTCCTTGGTGCCTCTGGGGCAGCCCAGGCTGTGCTACCAGCCCAGGCTGGCACACTGGTGCCATCACAAGGGGTCCAGTGGGACTGATGTTCCCATCACTTGAGGGGCACCATGTGAGCCTGGGCCCTCCCTGAGGTTGTCGGAGGGCCTGTCCTGGGTGTGCCAGATGGATGCACAGAGAGCAGAGGGGTCCCACCATGGGCTCGGTGCCCTGGCCCAGGGAGGTGCTGCCTGCACTGGGCATCCCAGTGCCACAGGGAGCTGCAGGTCAGGCAGGCTTTGGGCACAGCCCCGCTCTGCACCCATGAACAGCCGCTTGTGGGCTCCCAAATTGCTCTGTGTCACCACCTAGGGGCAAACCGTGTCCCCAGGGGGTCAGCCATGGCTGGGGAGGTCTCAGCCTGGGGGCTCAGGCTGCGAGTGGGGGCCAGCACTGCAGGCTGGCCCCCCCCAGCTGGCACATTCTCGTTCCAGATTCCTCCTCGTCTTCAGCTGCCTGGTGCTGTCGGTCTTCTCCACCATCCAGGAGCACCAGAAACTGGCCAACCAGTGCCTCTTCATCCTGGTAAGCTGGGAGCAGGGCTGTCACTCAGACTTTACCCAAGAGACCAGAGCAAGATCATGGGACAAAACCCCTCTGACCCGTTCCCCAGCCCAGACGCTGGTGTTGTGTTGGCATTAACGATGGCAGCCCCTCCGGCACGCCGGGGAGGAGCTGCAGGGTGGCCTCACTGCTGCGGGTGTCCCCGCAGCTCGGGGTGGCCTGTCACTGGAGCTTTGTGGCACAGAGAGGCATAAACCTCTGGAGAAGGCAGGGCAGGAGGGGCTAAAAAAGGCAACTTTCCCCCAAACTGTCAGAAACGGCTGACACTGGAGTTCTTCCGAGTGACGGAGACTAAATTGGGAAGGTCCTTGTGACTTTCCCGCGCGTAAGCAGAACGGGGGCTTGTTTGTGCGGGAGGTAGGAGGACAATGCTGACAGCGGAGGAAAAGGACCCGGCTCGGTGCGAGCTTGGCACAGGTAGGACAGCCGGGTTGCTCAGACTGGCTCAACAGCCGCAGCTCCCCCCTCGCTGCCCTGCTTCCCCCAGGATGGGGGGTGGCCTTGAGGGGACACCACCCTCCCTCCAGCACCCTCCTCAGAACCAGCATTTCATTTTGCCCCGCCAGTTGAGCCCCCCACGCCATCCTGCCCCAGCCCTCCCCATCTCACCTTCCTGCCCCTCCTCTCCCCCCCGGCAGGAGTTCGTGATGATCGTGGTGTTCGGCATGGAGTACATCGTCCGTGTCTGGGCGGCCGGCTGCTGCTGCCGCTACCGGGGCTGGCGGGGACGCTTCCGCTTCGCCAGGAAACCTTTCTGCGTTATAGGTACCGGGGGGTTGGTGGGGAGCACAAGGATTTGCGGATTCTCAGCATCACCCACGCCACGGGCGTTGGAGGCAAGGCAGCGCCCCTGACGCTCGCCGTGTCCTTTAGATTTCATCGTCTTCGTCGCCTCGGTGGCCGTCATCGCCGCCGGCACCCAGGGCAACATCTTCGCCACCTCGGCGCTGCGCAGCATGCGCTTCCTGCAGATCCTGCGCATGGTGCGCATGGACCGGCGCGGCGGCACCTGGAAGCTGCTGGGCTCTGTTGTCTACGCCCACAGCAAGGCGAGTATGCGGGGACCTGGCGTGGCCCCCACCCCTCCCCAAGCCCCTCTCACCCCCCACCTTGTCCCAGCAGGAGCTCATCACCGCCTGGTACATCGGCTTCCTGGTGCTCATCTTCGCCTCCTTCCTTGTCTACCTGGCTGAGAAGGATGCCAACGCCCAGTTCGCCACCTACGCCGACTCCCTGTGGTGGGGCACGGTAAGCTCGGCTGCCACGGCCCCCCAGCCCCGGGAGGGGATGAGGAGGGTGGGACGGGGCCGCGGGGGGGGAGCTCCCTCCAGGCCTCCCCCTGCTCTGCCCCTGGGCAGGTGACCCTCACCACCATCGGCTACGGGGACAAGACACCGCAGACGTGGCTGGGTCGGATGCTGGCGGCCGGTTTTGCCCTGCTCGGCATCTCCTTCTTCGCTCTGCCTGCCGTGAGTAGGACCGGGGAGAGGGTCCCCGTGCCTCCAGCCCTCTGGGAACTGGGGAGAAAGGGGCCAAATCCACCCCTGTGGTGGGAGGGTCCCTGTCTCTGCTGGTGATGGTGTGGTCAGCACCCACGGAACCCATCCCCTCCCATCCCCAGGGGATCCTGGGCTCCGGCTTTGCCCTCAAAGTGCAGGAGCAGCATCGGCAGAAGCACTTTGAGAAGAGACGGACTCCAGCGGCGAATCTGATCCAGGTAACACCGGGCTGGTGCACCCGGCCCCATCCCTGCCCGGGGACGCTCTGCTGACCATCCCCCTCCACCTGCTCCGCCTGTCCCTGCCTGCGGCAGGCAGGACCCGACCGCCTGACCCACATCTGGCTGCTCTGGGCCAGGTTCTGCCCGTGGTGGCCATGGGGGATGGAAGGGGCTGGCACTGGGGGGGTCTCACCGACCCCGATGCCCATGGGCTCTCACTCCTGTACAGGCCGCCTGGCGCCTGTACTCGACGGACGTCAGCCGGGCGTACCTGACAGCCACGTGGTGTTACTACGACAGCCTCCTGCCCTCCTTCAGGTAGGCAGGGTGTGGGCGAGGGCTGTGAGGGGGGTCCCTGCAGGGACACCAGGCTGATGAAGAACCTGAGTGGCAACGAGGGGCCACGTGGAGCTGCCGAGGTGGAGCCGAGCAGCACGGACACCTTGCTCGACCCTGGGACTCCAGAGGCCCAGCACAGCACCTGCTGAAGAGCCCAACACCCTCCTCCGTCCTCAGCATCCACCCAGCCTGCAGCACCCAGCACCATCCCACCCCGTCCCCTCTCACCCCATCCGTAGCCTTCCTCCAGCACTGCCGCAGGGAAGAGGATGGTGCCACCAGCTGTGGGGACCTCGTGGCTGGGGCGATGGAGCTGCAGCCAACTTAGAGTTGGCTCTGGGAGAGATGGCAGAGCAGATGGACCCGTGGGGGTCCAGCGGGGAGCCCCATAGAATTGTGACATCATTTGGGTTGGGAGAAACCTTTTAGTTCATCAAGTCCACCCACTCCCCCAGCACTGCCAGAGCACCACTGACCCCTGGCCCTCAGCACCACAGCTCCACAGCTTGGAAACCTCTCCAGGGGTCACGGGGACTCCACCCCTGCCCTGGGCAGCCTGGGACAGCCCTGGACAACCCCGGAGAGGAAGAAATTGTTCCTCAGCTCCAACCTAAACCTCTCGTGGTGCAACTTGAGGCTATTTCCTTTTGTCCTGGTGCTTGTTTCTTGTGCCCTGTCCCTGCAGCACTCTCCCCTCCCGTGGCCCATGCAATGTTGCCACCATGGGGTGGATTGAAGACTCTCTGAAGCATTTCCACAAGCCCTGGGTGGCCCCATCACACAGAGCACACCAGGGGCTGCTCTGTGGTCCCTACCTTCCTTCCTGTGTCCCCTTGTCCCCTGCCTGCTCTCCAGCCACATGTTCCTTTGCAGTGACAAATTCATTGTCGTGTTTTGCTCTGTTTTTTCAATGACGGGGCTCTCAACAGCCACAGCAGCAAGTTCTTCTGGTCCCCAACTGGGTGCCAGCCTTTCCCAGTGTGGACATCAGAGGGCTTGATCCCTACTGGCTTTTGCCTCCTTGCTACTCCAGCAGCACCCAGACCCCCAGATCAGATGGTGGCAGGTCCCCCTGTCCCCACCCTGTGTCAAGGGTGGTTGTCCTTCCTATCCCCTGCCTGACCATGGATCCAACCCCTTGGCTGGTGACCAGCCTCTGCAGGACCCTTTCCCAGCATCCCGGTCCCCAGCAGCAGCATCCTCAGGTGACCCCTCAAGCTGCTGCTGGTCAGAGCTGTTAAGAAACTGTCTTTTGAAAGCAAGTGTTGGATTTTGCTTCTTGTTTTGCTCTGGTTTTGCTTTGGTTTGCTCAGAGGAGGCCCCAGCTTTGCTCAGCCTTGGTTTGCTCATCTCATTTGTTTTGGAAAGTTTAATTTCTCCATGTTTTTATTTAACCCCAACCTCAGAGAGCTGGTCCTAATGTTTGAGCATTTGCACCGAGGCCGCAACGGAGGATTTAGGAATTCAGAGGTGAAAAAATTGCCCGACGGAGCCCCACCGCCTTATCACTCCTTCACCCCTGGCCAGAAAAGCACCAGCCCTGCCACTTGTCCAGGGGAAAGGTAGGAGGGTGCAGCCCCCCAGCCCCACAGTCTCCCTCCTCTCTGCCCTCTCTCCTCTACTCTCTCTCTCCTGTGATGCCACCGCGGTGCCCGACACCGCCAGACCGGACCCCGGAGGAGCAGCCACCGCCCAGCGCTGTGCCAGGGCACCCATCCTGCTCTGCTGCTGGCTGCCAGCACCGCTCCCAGCTCGCGGCTCTGGAGGGGGCACAGTTGGTCCCCACGGATGGACTCTGGGCTGTCGTACCATCGTGAAGCCTCTTGTGATGTTCAGCTCCACCTTGCTGCCCTTTTCCATGTGGCCACAGCACTGGGACCTTGCACTGGGTAGCCAAGCGGGGCTGAAAACAGCCCCTTGAAGGCACCGCCAGGAGCTCGTTGGGGATGGAGCTGGAGCTGTGAAACCCCAGACAGAGCCAGACAAGGAGCAAAACCCAGTTCCTGCAGTCTGAGATGGGCTTCCCGTGCGCACAGCAGTGGGGAGCAGCAATGCTGAGCTGCCTCAGTGCCAGCGAGAAGAGACGAGGGGGTTCAGGGCTGCTGTGCTGCTGGGGGTGGCTGCTCTGCACCATGTCCCCAGTCCCCTGTGGCCAAGGAGCATCCAGAAACCAGGACATCGGCACAGTGCCGGGCCCCGGGCCAGCATCAGGGTTAGGTAGCATTGTGCCTCAGTTTCCCCTGTGATGCAGGAGATGGGGCTGCAGGAGGTTGGATGCAGCATGGGGGTGTGCTGAGTCATGGGGCTGCAGCTGCCCCCACTGCTGGCATGGGGCTGGGGGTGGACCTGCTCCCCCTGCCAGCCCTGAGGTGAGTATGGGCTTGGGGGGCTCCTCCCTGCAGCAGCACCAGCCTGGACTCAGTTTCTCAATGAAGAGCCAGGAGCTGGCAAGGGACGGGCTGTCACCCCCCCAACCATCCCACCCAGGGGGGCCCGAGCCTCCCCCCACCTCCTCCACGAGCATCACCTCTCATAACATCTCATCTTCTCTCTCTCCTCCCCTCTCCTGCTCACCTTCCTCTTCTCCATCCCTTCCAACCTACCCCCAATCCTTCTGTGCCCCCCATTCATACCCCCCCCAAGCTGGAAGGAGGAGGACGTGCAGCCCCACAAGTGCTTACGCCTCAGGTAACGTTCACCCTCGGCTGTGGCCGCAGCGAGCGGGCAGGGGCCGGGGGTCCGCAGAGCCCCAGCCGTGTTTGCAGGGCTGGCACCGGTCGGCTGCTCAGCACCACGTGCCATCACCAAATCGCCTTTTGGCAAAGCTCCGCCACCGAGAAACTGGTGGTTTTGCTGCGGGGCAGGTGTTAGGTGTTTATGTAGGACCTACACAAATGAATTGACTCGTGCTTCTGGCCCCTGTAGCAGACGAGGGTGCCATGGCTGGGTCTGGCGCAGTGGGAGATGCTGCTGGGACCCTGCACCCGTGTGTTGGGGTGCGGCCATGCCCAGGGGGTCGGGGACACGGTGACCCGGGGTGCTCTGCTCCCTCCCGGCCATGGGCTAACTCTCGTTTTCTCCTGTGTCTCTGCCCTGACCCTCCAGTCCCATCCTTAGTGGTAAGAGGAAGCTCTTGCGGACGTGGGGTGCGTGGAGACGGAGGTACTGCCTGCTGCCTGCCCTGCCTGGCCCGCCTGCCGAGGGCTCTGGGGGGAGAGGCAGAGCGGGCAGAGGCTGAAGGCTGATCCTCAGCAGGGCTGGGGGGGTCTGTGCATGGCCTGGGCTGAGCAGGCTGTCCTCGGTTTCCCCCACCTAGCCCTGCCTCAGTTTCCCCCTCCGTGCCCCAGTCCATTGGCTCTGTTGGGCTCTCCAAGTCCAACAACATCAAACTGAGGCACTTGGATGGACCCCATCCTGCATCTGTCCTGCTGCCTGATCCCCTGGGACACTGCCCTTCCTCTCCTCTGGCAGCAACATGCCACTGGCTGCCCTGCCTGCCCAGGGACCTGCTCACCAGTGACTTGCATGGGGAGGGACTGGAAGGACTGGGACTGCATGGGGAGGGACTGGAAGGACTGGGAGCCCAGTGCCCTGCTTGTACCCCAGTCTTGCCCTCTGTCTGCTGGCCAAGGAAATCCATGAGGCTCCCCAAATGCCTGTTGTGTGGCAGGGGAGGGGTTTGCTCACGTCCTCTGCAGCTTTGGCTTCGCTTGCTTGGCCTCCTTGCATGTCCCAAAGCGTGTCTGTGATCCCACATCACACATGGTGCTTTTGTGTAGGTCCTACATAAAAAAATGCCTCTTGTTTCCCCCCTCAACCCATCAGGGCAGTGGGTTAGGGCAGGAAGGAGCTGCTCCATTCACCCGCTGGAGCAGAGCCTGAATTAGGGGGTGCAGCCTGGAGGAGGAGGAGGAAGAGGGTGAAGGGACCTGGCTGGGTGTCCCAGTTTGCCCTCATGCCAGCAGGGGTAGGACAGGAACAGGGCTGCTCCCTGCAGAGCCAGGGGACAGGGCTCTGCTGCCTGTCCTCCCTGCTGCTGTACTCATCCCTGTCTGTCTGTCTGTCTCCTCCTTTCTCTGCTTTTGGGGGAAAAAAGGGTATTTAAAGGAGTAACCCCAGAGCTGCTCCTGCACGGGCACATGGTGCTGCCTGCGCCTGGCCTGGCTCATGCCCATTTTGTGCCGGGGGCTCTCCATGAGCTCGGCACGACCACCCCCATCCTCACCCCCACCATGCGTGGGCACCATGCGTGTTCCCACAGTGGGGATCTGCTCCCCTCCCTATCCCCATCCCTGTGCCCCCTGCATGTGCTGGCCTCTGACATAGCCCCCTCCACCCCACCCTGCACAGCAACAAGATGGGCATCAAGGACCGCATCCGGCTGAGCAACCCGCAGCGACAGGGCAGCCGGGGCAGGCAGCAGCTGGGCCCCCCACTGCACCGCTCCCCCAGCACCGAGGACATCCCCGAGGCCTCCAGCCCCACCAAGGTGCAGAAGAGCTGGAGTTTCAATGACCGGACCCGTTTCCGCGCATCTTTGAGGCTCAAGCCACGGACCCCGGTTGAGGGTAAGCTCTGGGGACTGGTGGGGTCTGGGTCCAGCTGTGGGGTCATGCTGGGGGGCACAGAGGGACAGCCCGTGGTCTCTGCTACCCACCCATTCTTGGCACCCACAGCCGACTGCCCACCAGAGGACAGCAGTGAGGAGAAGAGCTCCCACTGTGACCTGACCTTTGAGGACATCATGCCAGCAGTGAAGACCCTCATCCGGGCTGTCAGGTGAGACCATGCCCTCCCGTGTCCCCAAGTGTATGTGCTGCCATCCTCAGCTCCTCCACTCAGCCCTTGGAGACAGGAGGCCGTGCCCAGAGAGCCCCTATCCAGCCCATGGCAATGGCTGAGCCAGCAGGGAGCAGGGACAGCTCCTGGCTCAGACCCTCGTGGGGACTCTGATCAGGACCTTGGTGCTTTGCACAGACCCCCAACCCTTCCCCCTACTTGTCATGGAGCCCCCGGGCACCCCAGTACCTGCCAGTGCCCTGCAGCCACTGTGGGTGTTCTGCAGGATCTTGAAGTTCCTGGTGGCCAAGAGGAAGTTCAAGGAGACCTTGCGTCCCTACGATGTCAAGGATGTCATCGAGCAATACTCGGCTGGCCACCTGGACATGCTGGGCAGGATCAAGAGCCTGCAGATGCGGTGAGCTGCTCTGAAGTCGGGTGGGGACTCTGAAGGGGGGGGGGGGGACGGACTCTGGGCTCCCCTGGGTCTCCCACCACTAGCTGTGCCTGCTGGGAGGGGTGCTGGCCCATGGCAATGGGTTGGGACAAGTTCCCAGAGCCCAGTCCCCACTCCTTGTGGCCTCATACACCCTGTGGAATGATGGGCTGTGTCCCTTCCCTCCCTGCCAGTGTGGACCAGATAGTGGGCAGGGGGGCCCTCACTGCAGACAAGAAGATACGGGAGAAGGGGGAGAAGCCGGCACTGGAGACGGAGCTGGTGGATGAGCTCAGCATGATGGGGCGCGTGGTCAAAGTGGAGAGGCAGGTGAGGAGGGGACGCCCCCCCCCCAGGGAGCATGTCACTGTCTCTGGGGGAGCCAAGACCCCCAGGTGCCCTCCCCGTGGGGAGGGACCTGCTCAGCCCTGCCCACCTTTGCAGGTACAGTCCATCGAGCAAAAGCTGGACCTGCTGCTTGGCCTCTACTCCCAGTGCCTCCGCAAGGGCTCCACGAACTCCTTCAGCCTGGCCGCCGTGCAGGTGCCTCCCTGCGAGCCCGACATCACCTCTGACTACCACAGCCCCGTGGACCATGAGGACATCTCGGTCTCTGCCCAGACCCTGAACATCTCCAGGTCGGCCAGCGCCAACATGGACTGAGCGGGGAGGCAGCGGGACGGATCCTGCTGCGGGATGCCGGGACGTGGGAGCCGCGAGGCACCGCCCGGCGCTGTCTGGCCACGTCCCTCGCCGTGTTACTTGAACAGAGTCCTCCTCTGGGGGGGCACAGCGGCAGGGGGGTGCCCGCTTGGGGGTGGGGTGGGAGCCCATGGCATTGTGTCACAGGCAGATCATGCTCCTGAGATGCTCCTGGGATGCTCCTGCCCTTCTCGGGGGTGAGATGCCCATCCCAGCTCCTGGAGCCTTGTGTGTGCCCCAGCCATGCAGGGATGCTCCAGGTTGGCCTCATCCCCTGGGGTTTAGCTCGTACCTCCTGCCCCAGCCCTCAGGACACATCCAGCTCCCCCGCGGGGTCCTGCCAGGCCCCCTGGACCCCAGCCGGGGCCACCGCCAGCTATGCAAGGCTCCATCTCCCTTCTGCTGCCGGTGCAGGGCAGCCTGGGGGCACGACCCAGGATGGGTTTACCTGCCTCGCTCCAGGCCAGGGCAGCGTTGGGTCCCCCCACCCCAAGTCGAGGAGTGGGGATCTGCCCCCCTCACCCTCCTCTGCAGCACTGCAGCTGCAGCTGCACCTCTAGAAGCACAGCAGAGCCTTCTGCCTGCCCGTGCATGCTCCCAGGGCAATATATATAAGATATATATATTTATGCAATAATGTCTTAATATGCAACACCCCCGGGAAGAGCAACCCACGGGGACATAGGCAATAAGCAAACCCCTCAACCAGCACACAGGGCCAGATCCTGCAGCCTTTGGGGGCTGGTCTGGGCACCCTGGGGCGTGAGAACAGGTGACAAACCTCCACCCAAGGGTAGCCCTGGAACCACCGGGCTGGGCAGGGGCAGAGGAGGAGAGAGGGCGGCAGGTACAGGCAATGGGGACAGTGGTCCCCAAGGAGCATCTCCTTCTTGTGTCCCAGACCCTGCTCTTGGTTAGAGGATTCCTTCGCTGCCAGGTCCTGCAGTGCTCGGTTTGTCCTTCCCCATGTCCCCGTCCCCTCTGTAGCCTGGGGAGCATGGGCCAGGCCTAGGGGGTGACTGCTCGGTGGGCACAGAGTGGGCAGGGGCAGATCCACGGCAGCCCCAGCACTGCCCCTCTCCCCTTTGCTGCCCCAACCCCAGCCCCAGGTCTGTCTTCCAGTCCCGCAGTGCTGGGCTGAGCCAGGCTGGAAGCAATCGTGGTAGTGCCAAAGTTTGCTGAGCTGGGGCTGGTGCCTGTTCCTGCATGGTCGGGGGTCCTGGGGGTCTCGATGCCCTGTGGGACTCGGCAGTGACACCCGTGTGGCTGCAGTGCAGGGATCTGACCTGGGCTGCCGGGGACCCACTGATCCCCCTGCTGCCGGTGCAGCCCCTCTCTGGGCTTTGGACCGTGGGATTTGCACCCCCCCCTTCCCAAGCCCCCCCTGTGCCTCTGCTCCTGACAGCGGGACCCCCCAACCCTGCTCGTTTTTCTTGCCTCCTTAGTGCA